>CATIWF010046773.1:0-16962 GCA_949630135.1 Balakata baccata
CTAGATATCTCAATCTTTTCAATATCACAACCCAATTATATATATAATTGGGTTGTGATATTGAAAAGATTGAGATATCTAGAATTAAGAAAATTAATTAAGCATGAATAAAATTAATTAAAAGCCCTAAAACACCTAGCATAGAACTAAAGTCTTGGATAGCTTGACATGCCAATAAGGGGTAGAAATGTTATAGGTGCTAAAAGTAGCACCAAATGTAATAATATGTAGGCACTACTTTGTGCCAAGTTGGCAAAAATATTATATAGGTGCTATGCACCGAGTTCATTTTGAATGTAGGAGCTAAGTTAATAAAGTCGGATGGAAAATGATCTCCAATATTCTATTAGTTAGTTCCTGTTATAGGTGTTAGCGACACTCAACAAATGGAAATAACTCAAAAGATTCAAATGAAATAAAGTTTAATTAAGAGTAAAAATAAATAAATTTGAGATGTTTATAATATTAATAACTATGAATTACATTGATTTCTTTTATGATTTAGTTGAAAATATTGAAGCCAAATGCTAGATTCTCTTATATTCATTATCTGTGAAGAGTAAATGCATATGTTATTATAATATAATTTTGATATTGTAAGGTATGCATGTGTACATATATGTATAAGGATCTTATATGCATGTTAAGTTTTTGCCATTGAAAACACCACTATGTGGTTTCCTCATGCGCAGGTATAAAGAAAAAGTGTAGATAATGACAATAGTTACCAAAAGAAGGTGAACATCATAATCATGTAGCTGCGTAAAAGCTCTTTCTGGAGTGGGTATAAATATGTTTATAAAATAACCTAGTTTAAACTCTCATGTTGCATGATGTTTTATTTATTTATTTTTGTATTTTGAGAGTTGTAAATAAAGTAGTTAAAAGTATATAATTGTATATAATCTCTTTAGTTTTAATAGTAGGTTGCTTATATTATGTACTTGAAATTTTAAGAATGTAATTATCTTCATGGCATTAGCAGAAATTGAAAAAAAATTAAAAGAAATAGATGAAATGTCTAGTTGATACAATTATAGCCTCCAATTTATTTAATTATGACTATTAATATTTTATTAAATAGTCTAAGTATGGAAGTAAATGTAGGATATCACTCTCTTTGTTACTAATTGCAGAGTAAAAGGGTGTTATAATTTTTAGTATCACAGCCCGGTTTAGGCTATTCTAATCTTAATAGATATTTAAATAAACTGCATGTTCCTTGCATATGCATCATATAGGTTGCTATCTTATAGTATGGGTCACTTTTTCTGGCAAATAGTTAGGAATGGATTTTAGATTTCAACGGAATATATCTGAGCAAAGAAAGAGTGATGAAATGGAAGATATTGAAATATCATCACGACCCCATCATAGAAGTGCCGAAAGGTCCTGTGCCACCTTTTTAAGTCGACACTTAGGTATAAGAGTTGGGCAAGCAGAGTTGTTACATAATATGGTGGAATTATTATAGAAAGTAACTCAACCAATTACACCCCAGGAGGAAAAGCTATGAAAATATGGGGCCACTAACTTTTATGGATGGAGAGAAGATGATCTGGTAATTGTGGAATATTGGTTAGAGAGTTTGGAACAGGTTTTTCAATTGATGGCATGCACTTTTGAAGAAAAGTTCATTTATGCAATATCTTTGTTGCAAGAGAATGCATATGATTGCCGAAATACACCAGTGCCGCCCACTTGAGGTTTCTTTTTAGAACAATTTAATGAAAAATATGTGCCATCCATCTATACAGACAATACAAAGCGTGAATTTCTAAGCCTTAAGTAGGGTGATATGACAATTACAGAGTATGAGAGACAATTTTTTCACTTAAGCAAGTATGTTGGAAATATTGTAGCAACTGAAAAAGTTTGTTGTAGACTATTTGAAGATGGATTGAGGGATCCTATTAGGTTACATGTTTCGACTTTAAGGACAATGAAGTTTTCCAGGCTTTTAGCCTTAGCTTTAACAATGGAGAGAGTACTTTTTGAACAGCAACTAGTACAAGATAAAGGAGTTGGGAAATCTTTGCCCTAACTTGGTGCGTGTCCATCTGGTAATAAAAGAGCCAAGGTATCAGGAAGTGTCAATAGGACCTCTACTTTCAAGAGGAGTCAACTGTAGAGACCTACAGTAGCTACAGTTAATGCACTGACAGTTGCTTTTAGAAGACCAATCCCTGATACTTGTCAGTATTGTGGTAGATCTCATATAGGAGAGTGTTGGTGGTTAACTGGGGCTTGTTTACGTTGTAGGGCTATAGATCATAAACAAAAGGATTATCTTAGAAGGATTGTTGGTAGGGGTATAAGTAGCATAGTGTCAGTACAGATAAAGAGTTTAGGTCAAGGCCGAGGTCAAGTTAGAGGTGATCGAGCAAGGTCTAGTCAGATAGTATCAGAAATTGTTAATTAACCCGAAGGAAGCCGAGCTCCAGCCCGTGCTTATGCAATGAGAGGCCGTGAAGGACAAGATGCCCTAAATATGATTGTTGGTAAATTTTCTCTTAAACACTGATTTATTTGCATTGATTGACCCAGGTTCTACACAATCTTGTCTATGCACATCACCACCTAGTTAGGATAACATGATGGTAGAGAAATTAGATTATGATAAGTTGGTAACAAATCCTTTGGGTCATAGTGTAAAAGTTAACTAGGTGTATAGGAATATTGTAGTAAAGATTCAGGCCAGAAAATTTCCAATTGATTTAATTAAGTTACCATTCCATGAATTTGATGCCATTTTGGGAATGGATTGGCTAACTTAGCACGGGACAATAGTTGATTGCAAATCTAAGAGAGTAATATTCAAAATTCAGGAGTTGGAAGATATGATTGATCTGGGTGAGAATCAGCCATATTTAACTAATGTAATTTTTATTACAAAAGCCACAAAACTTATCAAAAAGGGTATGAAGCATATCCGATATATGTAATTGAAGTCAAAAAAGGGAGTCCAGATCTCGAGGACATACCTATAGTATGTGAATTTCCATATGTTTTTCCTGATAATTTTAAAATAAGTTATTTCAATATAAAATATTTTATTTGAGAAATGAATGGATGTTGAATATTATTTTTTACAAATTAATATTTGTTATAATTTTTTTAAAATAAAGAATATATAGATAAATAAGTTATATTATTTTTTAAATAATATATATAAATATTAATATTATTATACTTAAAAATATTTAGAAATATATTTATATATTAATTTGAATTTCTATATTTAATATTTTGAATATATTATTAGGTATAAAATATGTTTAATTTAAATAATTTTTCTATTTTACTATGTATAAAATATATTAAATATTATATTTTATAAAAATTTTATATAGAGGGGTTCGATTCCGTGGGACTCTAATTCGATCATAAAACTTTAATATGTCGCCGACCGATTTTTTAAACCTTACTGAAGCAATATCCATTCCATTTCCTTGCATAACGAGCCTGTAATTATAAACGGTCATTACGCGGCTACTCCACCGTATGCCACGTCATTCCAATATTCAAATCTCAACGGACACGGCTTCTTTTTTCTTCTATGCTAAGCTTACCCACTTCTTAACTCGGCTGTTTATTCTCCCCCAAACAAAACCGCGAAAAATAGAAAACAGCTTCAACAATATGTCATCTTCACAATCAAATTCTCTCTACCCACAGGTTGATCTCTCAAACCCTGAAGCCATTTCTGCAACTTCAGCTTCTTCTTCATCCTCTTCTTTGTACCCTTCTATTGACATGAAAGACCTGGCCGAGAACCTCTTCCCTGAGGAAAATACCATTTCGGAGCCTCTAAATCAACAACCTTATGAACAACTTCTCATCCGGATTCCTGGAGCAATAGTCCACCTGATCGAGAGAGACCATAGCGTCGAGCTTGCTTGTGGGGATCTCTCTATTGTTAGTCTCAAACAGGGTGACACAGTTGTCGCTGTTTTTGCTCGTGTGGGTGATGATGATATTCAATGGCCACTGGCCAAAGATGAGGCCGCCGTTAAACTTGATGAATCCCATTACTTTTTTACCCTTCGCGTCCCCGGAATTGAAGGTGAAAGCGAAATAGAGAAAGAGCCGGAGTTGTTGAACTATGGAGTCACGATTGCATCGAAGGGACAGGATGGGTTACTGATGGAATTGGACAACATATTGGAGACTTACAGTTATTTTACAGCGCAACAAGTGAAGGAAAAAGGAAACTGGGAGTTGATAGATGGGAATGTGGCGAAGAGGTTTTCGCCGGAGGAATTGAAGACTGCGGAGAATAAAGAGCTGATGGAGGAGAATTCGGCAGCTTATTGGACTGTATTGGCTCCTAATGTGGAGGATTACGGTGGGTCTATTGCCCGAATGATTGCAGCTGGTTCAGGGCAGCTCATCAAAGGTATATTATGGTGTGGGGATATAACTGTGGATAGGTTAAAATGGGGGAATGATTTTTTGAAGCAGAGGATGGGAAAGAAGGAATCGGATACGGAGATTAGTCCAGCAGCAATGAGAAGAATCAAAAGGTTTCCTTTTTTTATACTCCCGACACTTGCTTTATTGATATTTATCGGTTGCCTTCTTTAGCAAATATTTTAGTTATATAGTCAATTTCCTTTTAATATTTTGGTTATTTGTGTGAATATATGGAGCATATATAGTTGTTGGATGGTCTTATACAAAAATTTTGCAATTGGCATCTTTACAGGGTCAAGAGGTTGACAAGTATGTCGGAGAAAGTGGCAATTGGAATCCTCTCTGGGGTTGTGAAAGTGTCAGGATTCTTTACAAGTTCAATAGTGAACTCTAAAGTGGGCAAGAAATTTTTTAGCTTATTGCCTGGAGAAATTGTTCTTGCTTCTTTGGATGGATTCAGTAAGTCATTCATCTCTAAATCTCAGATATCCTCCAGTTTGACAATTCTATAATTTTCTGTTATGCATTTTCTTGAGTTGAATATCTAAGATTCTCAACTCCATTAGCATGGCCCTGAGAATATATAGGTAGTCACATAACAGCTTTTGTTAATGAGTGAAAAAAAAAAAAAACCTGGTGTTCTGAAACCGCATATAGTGTTATGCATTTGTCGACTTCTTCAAATTCTTAATTCATTGTGATGCACCAGAGGAGTGAGCTGTCTCAAATCAAGATGAACTCAATTTAGTAACTATGAAGAAGTCTGTTTTGGTTCTAGGAACCATAATGAATGCTTTTCTTATCTTCTAGTTCTAGCTACTTTATCTATTCTCAAAGTGTAGACAGGCATTATAATTTATAGACAGTAGAGTGTTTTGGAGCATTGCATAGCTTTACCAATGACAAAATTGGGAAAAGCGGCTTCTCTTAGTTGTACTGGTGGTGCGTGTGACTTTATCATGTTGAAATGAAAAACTTCTGGATTGGAGGTCTCTTGATATAAAAATGGCTGGAAGATTTTAAAGTTCGTTGTAATTTCTGACACTTAGAACTTCATGGTATGGATTTGCTGACGATGATGTTTTTCTTTTTATGTGATTTGTGCTTGCGCAGACAAGGTCTGTGATGCTGTTGAGGTTGCAGGAAGGAATGTCATGTCAACATCATCTGTAGTGACGACAGGGCTTGTCTCGCAGAGGTATTATTTCAATTTGACTCTATAAGTTGATCATGGTCATGGTCATGGTGTGCACTTCCACCCTACTTAGCACCTTTGAGCCTGAAGACATCTTTTTGTTGAGCAAGTTGCGCTTTAGACTTTGTGGTGGCGCTGTTTGTGTTGCAAATTGATTTTGAGAGATCAGAAGTCTTGTTCACTACTTGAGATCTAGGAAGATATAGATCAATCATTATCATCAACATGATTAGCACTTTCACCATTATTCCTGGTGCCTTTGAGCAAAGAAGGTGCATTTTTCTGTTGCACAAGTTGCAATTCAGACATTGTAGTGCGTAAGTTAATATTGCTAATTCTGAGAGATTAAATGTCTTGTTCAACTAATTTGGGATATGGATACTTGCGGTTTATACATCTTAAAAGTGAAATTCTTATATTCAATTTACCACGTTATCTGTAAACTAATTCAATTACACGGTGATACATGTTTTATTGTTTTATTTATATTAGTTAATGTAAATACAATTAATTTACAGATGATGCGGCAGACTGAGTCTACTTAAAAACTTTTCATCTTAAAATCTCATTTCATAAAGCTGTTTTGCCAGTTGGGATCAATAGATTTGAAGTCATATTCTAGGCTATTGAATATTTTGAATTGACTTATAATTGACTTTCTGTGCTTTTATATTAATGGTTATCCGTTACTGAAGATATGGAGAACAAGCGGGAAAGGTGACGAATGAAGGACTTGATGCTGCAGGACACGCCATTGGCACTGCTTGGGCAGTTTTCAAGATTAGAAAGGCTTTTAATCCAAAGAGTGCGTTTAAACCCACAACTCTTGTTAAGGCTGCTGCAGAGGCAAATTCTACTGAATTGAAGGCTAAATACAAGAAGTAGAGGCAGCTAGCTCGTCTATTTTCTTCTTTCAATTTTTTTTTTTTTTTATGTCATGTTAGAGAAGGTAAACATGTTATTCTATATGTTAGAGCTGGCAATTCGTGCATCTCGTGTTTTATTTTGTACAGTCACGATATATTAAGTAATTGTGTTAAAAAATTAAATTACGAATACAATACAATTAGATACGATTAATTAAACGTATTTAAATGTGTACACATTATACTATACAAAACGAATAGATACGGTTAAAATAAATGTCTATATCTGTATATATTACACAATATGAAACATGATTATACGAATAAACACAAATATTAAATTAAAAATACAATAAAATTTGAAAAAAAAAATCACAATAAAATTTTATTACAATACCTAATTAAAAAAATTCAAATTGAAAATTATTGGATTCTTCATAATTCATTAAAAAAAAGGAATAAATTAAAAATTATAGCCTTTCATTCCATTATTATCTGTGTTATTTCTCTTGTACCATAGTATTTCTGCTCTAAAAATGTCATTCATGTAATAAACTTAGTGTTGAAATTTGCATTTGCCTTTTTAGTAACCAATATTTATAAATTTTTTTTATTGTAATTATATTAAGTTCATTCATACATCTTGTATCAAGATTAATTATAATATCTTTTTTTTTAAATACCTAATAATATTTAAAAAATTGTTTTGCATTATTAACTCAAAAAAATATCTAAATTCACTTTTTAGAATTTAATTATAATATATTTTTATTTCATATTTTAAAATTAAAGATGGGGTGGAAGACATATTTAAATTATATAAGGAAACAAACATAATTTAGTAAATATATATTAATTCAACTAAACATAGTATTAATATTATATAAAAATAATAGCTATATAATATTTATTAATATTTATTTGCATATATTATATTCTAAAATAATTAATTTTATCAAAATGTATTATAAATTTATTAATATACAAATATATATTATAAACATTTAAAATATTATAATATATTTCATATTAATTATTTCTACTCGTATCTTAATATGTTTAGCAGATAAAATCCATTTGTGCCATAGTTTTTTGTGTGTGTTTTAATTGTGTTAATACGATTATAACACATATTCATTTAGCTCAAATTCATATCCATCTAAATTTATATTATTTCTCATCGTTTTATCTTATCATGTAAAAAATTGTCTGTTGTAATATATGTTGAATAATCATTAATATTGAATAGATGGTTCAATTTAAATTTGAGTTGTCTTGCATATCTCTTATGGTATGTTAGTTACACCAAAAGAATATAATTTATGGGAAATGAAATCCTATTTCCTATATTGATGTTTTGGGATTTTCATATATCGTTTTAGTAGTAGGTTCATGCAAATTAGAATTTTATTTTTATATTTGGTCTAGTTTTGTTGAAGATATTTTTGAAATGTATAATATTTTATTTAAAAAATATTAAAAAAATTCTAAATACTAACAAATATCATATTTTAGAAATTTTTATACAAGCATCAAAATCCTATTTTCAAATGTTATAACTACCCAACTCAAATTTGGAATGTAAAATCAATTTTATTTCAAGATGAAACATACCTTTTAAAGACTCTCAACAACTGTGGAAAAATAAACCAAATTAATGACTAAGTCTCCAGTACCTCTTAGTCCTGCAAGGTAAGAGAGAGTTAGAGAAGGCTCACTAAAGACGTTCTGATGAACCCTCTCCAATAATAAAGTTAGACGACAGAGGAAAGGAAGAAGAAAGAGAGGTTTTGAGAATTTTGGTTAACTTACTTTGTCTTACCATTAGAGATCCTTATATATTGTGGTTAGTTGTCCCTTTTCATCAAATGATGGACCTCTCTGACGTTTTGGGGTTCATCCATGCTTTAGCAATGGTTCTCCGCCATGTGCACCATGCCTTCCATATTTACTGGTTCCTCGGCTCCTATTTCGGTGGTTACACATTTAATGCGTCGAACTTGCCAATATCAAATGAATTAAATGCACGGTATGTATGAGTGATGTTTCTTAGGTTCTCTATCAACACCTAACTGACCCTTACATTTTTGTTTCTTAATAAGAGTGTCTTCCTTCTGTGTGCAGATCTATTGGATATGCATTAACTCTAGGTACTTAAAGGTCATATGGACTTGTGGTTTAGTTGACTTCCCTCGAGAATGTGTAGGTCTCCCCAGGTCTTCTTACAACCCAAGTAATGCCTTTTTAGGTAGGTGGTTTACTATAGTTCCCCCCAAAAATAGTTGACCATTTATGTTTAACCAAGTCTTCATCGTACGGTGCCATTAGCAAGAGAGGGATAATTTGACTTTTGAAATTCAAAATAATGTCTCTTAGGTAATGTTTTGCTCTATTAAATGTTCTTCCATGTGTCAGTAACTGTTTGGCGACCGCCTAAAATTTTCTGTCTTTTCAGGCATTTATTCACTTATCTGCCCCTGATCATGTATTGTTTTCTCATTTTCATCAAGAGTTTAGGTCTTTTCACCATTCGTCTTATTTGTCTTCTTTACTCTCTCTCTCTCTCTCTTTTTCTTTTTGTTCAATCAACGCTCTCGTCTACCATTTCCGACCAGTATGAGTTCCTTAAGTAAGTACTTTTACTCCATTTCCTTTTATTTTATTTCTGCCATTGTTGTTTGCCTAAAATGCGGGTTTTTTCAAACAGTAAGGAGGAAGTGCGGGATTATTGTAATACCCAACCATTAGGGCTTAGTCATAATATATGAATACATAATATATGAGGGGTAAATTGGTAATTAAAAGTATATTGAAGGTAATAAATAAATAAATAAATATATATATATATATATATATAGTTTTGAGAATATATGAAGGTAGAGGTATATGCAAGGTATATGTGAGGTATATTGGTTAATTTTAGCTTCAGTTTCAAGAAAAGGATGAAATAAATCAATAATTGTGAAAAATTAAAGTGTCATGACCGTGGCAAAGGGGTGTCACGGCCATGACATTCGAATTTTTAGGATAAACATGACTGTTCAAGGTCGGTTGCTACAGTAACTTTTCATGACTATGAAAGGGTTTGTATAAAAGCTTTTTCCACGTTATTATGACCATTTTTCACCAACTTTTCCATCCTCAAACCTTAAGAGCAGACCATAGACACCTAAGAATGCCATGTGAGTGATTCTTGGTTTTTGAGTGAATTAAATACCAAACCAAAAGGAAAAACAAGATTTAAGTAAGATTTGAAGAAATTATCCAATTTGGTGAAGGGTTGAAGGAGAGAGGAAATTAGTGCAAGAGAGCCCATGAGTTTTTTGCATGATCAAGGGTATTTTTTGCCATCAAGAGGTAAGAAAACAAAAGGAAACCATCTCTTTACCATACATATAAAGTTATATGAGGTGATTATATTATTGGGATGGAAACCCTTAGAGGAAGATAAAGGGTGATGGGGGTTTATGAGTATTTATGTTCTTTGAAGTTGTTGGAAGTGTGATACCGTGATATAGAGTTGAAATCATGTATTATATTGTAGTTTGGAGGGTATGGGTTAATTTTACATTTTTTACATATCACCATAGACATAGTATTTGATATGTGGTTATAATTGTGATAGAAAAACAAGGACAAGAGGGAGGAGACCGATAAGGAGGGTAGATAGCTCCTTAGTTGAGTTTTTGTCAAGCTCGTAATAGAGGTTTGTGCATATATGCATTGTTATTTGCCCTTTAAATTTGATAAATGCATGTAAATAATGAAGTATGTACATAATTAGTGTTGACATGTTTATTTCCTAAGTAAGGTGATATTATATAATATGAAAGCTTGAAATGGCATGCTCAAATGTTAGAAAGGTTAATTAGAGTATTTGAATATGTATAAATATGGTAATGAACACGAAAATGGCATATATGTTAAAGTGGGTATAATGTATGTGTAAAACTTGAGTTGTGAGCTTGGTTATGACCCATTTTGGGGGATGATTTGAGTTGTGATAACTTATTTATATTTGTGTCTAATGACCATAGATGATGTTATGCATGTTTAAGAAGGGTTTAGAAGCGGAATTTTGACAAAATTTGATCATAGGCACAAGTTAAAACCTTTCACAACTGGCATCACAATCATGCTGAAATTGTCATGACCGCAAAGGCTGAGTCCAGTAGCCTTCATGGCTAGGCTTCACGGCCAGCCATATTTGTCATGGCCGTGAAGACACTATTCACAACAATAATGACCTATGTTTAAATGATGTTTTGGTGGGCCAATTACATGCCGATTATGCACAAATGCTAAAGTATGATGTAGAAACAAATGAAAACATATTGATATGCATAAATGTGACATGTAAGAATGCATATAAAATATGGAAACATGATGGAAATATAAAAGAATGAGATTGAAACAGAGGGATACTTTGGTATAAATGCTCATTTCTCTACCTGAGGACTACTTTAGGATAAATAATGCATCATAAAGAGGATAAGCGATATGTATCGACGACATGTATAAGTGAGGATCAGGTTGTTAGCCTTGACTTGGGTGCTCCTATTCCTGGTACTCATATCTATTATACCCAGTCAGGTTAGTTGAGCCCTAGTTTGGGTGAGCACACTTGACTTGAGGGAGCTCGAATGAGCATACATATTATAGTTGTACTCAGTCAGGTTAGTTAAGCTCTGGGTTGAGTGAGCAAGCTTGACTTGAGGGAGCTCGAATGAGTACACAGATTACAGTGGATAAGTAGGATGACTAGCTCACCTACTTTACACCCCATATTTGGACAATTCGAGAATGAGGCTTGGATTATTTATCAAAGTTATTTATTGAAAAAGAAAATGAATAAGACAGACAGAGTTGATAAATGAAAGATACTAGTAATAAGTATAAAATAAAAGTATAAAGTATGTATATAACACAAACATGATCATTGTATATAGTTGATATATCACTTTTTTTGTTTACCATAAGCATGATTAATATGTTCATATGTCATGATATATGATGTCATGCTATATTTTATATTGTATACCTATTTAATGCATGGAAAAATCCTAATGCCTATATGTATCACTAAGCTAAAGGTAGCTTAGCATGAGTTTTTCTCACACAGGTCAAGGAGCTTGTAGATAGTAGAAGTTGTTAAAGAGAAGGTAGCCATTGCCCATATCAATAGAAGAGATTGTGACCCGATATGCGGGTCTAATAATATATCATGTTTTGTATTTTATATATCCATGCATATAGGAATAGTGTTATGGCTTATAAATGACATATGTATTTTGTACATGTATGGGGTTTAAGCCTAAAACTATATGTTGATGAATATTATGTGTGGAAAAAAAAACCATTATGGTATGAACCAGGAACATTTACGCGTTTAATATATAAGATGAAAACAATAAATAACTAGATATAAGAAGCTCAAATAATGGCATTCTATTTATATAATATGATTGTTCTTGTTATAGAGTAATATAATATGCATAGTCCTATTATATAGGTAGGGCGTCACAATTATGACAGTGGATTTTCTTCTACTTTGGTTTCTTCTGATAGTTTGCTAGTCTTGCTAACCCCTCCGTCCATTGTAGGGGTGATTAGATGGCCAATATCGTCGTTATATTCGATAAAGAGGGGGTTCGGGCATCGTGCATGAGACTGAGAAAATGGCTTTACTGGGAAACTCTGATTCTAGCCCTAAAGATAACTTTATTTTCACATAGGCCACACCAGTACTAAATGTGCTCTAAATCTGTTAGCGATAGTTCTTCAAGAGTTCTTGTGAATTTTGCTGGGACCGGTGTTGCCTCTGATGTCCAGGAAAACATTATTATTGAGAGTCACCCTATTCTTTCTATGAATCATGTGGATATTTCTATAGCTTTCGCTGGTAAAAGGGTTCCCCTGGTGTATGAACCCAATAAAACTGATATATGTATCCACGAATTAGCTCCTACGAAGCCCACATGTAGGATGTGGTTAGTTAAAGTGGAGCCTTTTGTCATAGTCAGTGAACAACTCCCTTGATTAAAAGAACAATATTTCATCCTAGACGAGTATGAGATGTTTGCTACAGATGCTTATGGGGTGAACATAGTGGATAAAGAGGGTAGGATTGCGATGTACAAGGAGGCCTTACAGTCCGGTCTACGATTTCCTCTTGATCCCTTAGTTGAAGATATCTTCCAATTGTATTATATACCCTTCAGTTAATTAACACCCAACAGTTGTTTACAAATAAATGGGTATTTGGAGATCTGTCGATATTTAAACCTTATTCCTTCCCTTAATGTGTTTCAATCATTCATGTTGATTGGTCATAGGGAGGAACATCGATACTTCTCTAGATGTGTTGGGAAGGAGATATTTGCTCATCCTCGGAAGACACGACGTAAGTGGAAAAACTGCTTCTTCTGGTTAGGTAAACCTAGGGGAAGGGGCAATCTCCCATTTGAATGGAATGTTAACCCTAACAAGGGAGACAACAAATTTCTTTTGGTTCCTCAAGAGTAAGAAGATATAAAGATGATCATGGCAAGTGTTCCCTTAGATGGGTTTTTCGGATTGAGCTTAGTTGCCAAAAGATCTAGGAGAGAGTTTAAGGAGAAGAGAGGTAGGACTATTTAGGGGGTGCTTATAAGATCTTAGAGCAGGATTGAAGGACTTTCAATTAATGGTCCTACAGCCGTTGCTCCAAAAGGTCCTCAGCTCTTTGGTACATTCTTAGGAGAAACTTCCCCAAATTGGCTTTGTAACACCCACTCAAGCTAATGTTCTCTCAAGTAGCCCTGTAAGACCTTCTGAAGGTGCCAATCTAATAGGAGGAAAAGCATTGGAGTGATACCTTCTCTAAAAGGTTGAGATCTCTTCATAGAGATTGTCTTGATTATTTTATTGTGTTGTGCATAATGTTTGCTGAATTAACATTACTAATTCTCATTTTTGCTTTATAGGAGAAGCTATAATATAAGAGCTAGCTCAACGACCCTTGCATCGTAAAGTGATTAAGAGCGAAGCCCCACCATAGCTGACTCCCCTTTAGAGAGCTAGCTTGAGATCTTCGTATTGCCTTCAAGTAGTGGTCTTCCTGTTAGCTCGACTGATACAGCTGAAGGTGCCATGGGAGCTGTTGTGGTTAATAAGTCCAATTTAACTGCACCCTTTATAATTTAAGAAGGAAAGTCTCCATTTGGGAAAAAAAGGTACCTATCTCTTTACCTCCTAAAGGATCTTCCACCACCTACAAAGCTATCAAGTCAAGTCCCTATTTATGATCTAAGTACACCATCTGAGCGAAGCTTCAAGTGCCAACCTCATTTTATCTCCATTTAGGTAATGACTTGATACGCTTAAATGTAATAGAAGTTCCTCCTATTAGGGCGAAGAGATCTTTGGAAGAGGTTACTATATCGGGACAGCTTGAGGTTGCTGTAGGCCTCTTTTGCAGAAAAATTAGTAGATTGTACTATGAAAGTAATCTGTAAGCAAAGATTAAGGATTTTTAGGAAGCCTTGGGACTTTGGTTTGTGGGTTCGAGAGGACAGCCTTCTATTATGAAACCTGGAGCATGTAATGACTTAGGGACGACTTATCAGCTGCTTGATGACTGAGAATATCTTACAAAGCTGGAGAAAACGATGACGATCTAAAGAGATCTCTATTGATTGCCCTTCTATATGTTTGCCCTTTTTTTTTTACGATATGTGACCATTGATATATGTTAAATGGTGTCTTTAACATTTTTTTTTTCTTTTTGCAGATGTTATAGATAAACCATATCACTTATGACATGTTTTGTGATGTGCTGCTAGAGAGAGATTCCGCTGTGAGGGAGAAAGTTCTTGTTCAGATAGGAGAAAGAGAAGACCTTAAAGGAGAAATAATCTATTTCCACCTCTCCTGTTGAGGTCACCCTAAAGAATGCTTAGCTGGAGAAAGAGTTGAAAGTGAAAGATTAAATCTGGCAAAACCAGATGAAGAGCAAAGAGGTTGAGTGGGATTCTCACATGTAGTCATTGGGGATCAGTTTTTCGCTGTTGAGAGTCATGCCAAGAATCTAAAAGAAGAAATTTGCAACCTTAATGGCACTACTGAATGATTGGAGCAGGAGAAAGCTAAGCTTGTAACTGATCTAACGGCTTCTAAAGTGCAATTAAAATAAGACCAAGATCGCATTTTTAACTTGGAGCAACAAGTTAATGATTTTTATGAGTAAACTCTGGACTATGTGGAATATGAACGGGAGAAGCTATTGAGCCGTCTTCTGGAGATGTTTCTTGATTTGGATCTTTCTTTCTTGGACGATACAGAGGAGGCGAACAGGCGGAAGAGGTTGCTTCTGATGAAAATGTGGCTTCTAGTACTGAAGAACTTATAGCTTCTATAAGGGATACTCCCATGGATGTTCCAGGGTGTACCTTTTAGGTATCCACATATATGGCAATTCCTGAGCATATTTCCTTACCATCAGGAGAAAATGTTGTTTCTTTGATTGCCGAAGCGCCTTCAGAAGATGTTCCTCCCTCCTGGATTGTTCTCTTTATGTCTTGTAACTTTAATTTTCTCGTTTGACTTGTTAAAAACTTGTGATAGTTGCTTTGGATCGTGATTTCTCAATTTATTTTATGTAGAAGACTTTCCCTTCTTCATCTATAAATATATATGCTCAAAAGATCTCGTCTTAAACAAAGTTGATAATATTTCTCTTAGATGTCACACTTTTATCACTACAACAAACTACACTTTTAGTGAGGAAAAATTTTGCCAGTAAATATGGAATATTCGCCATTGAAGCGATTTGTGGCGAAAATAAATCTCCCCACTAGTTCGCCACTAAAAACGCATCAATAAAAGTTTTAGTGGGAAAATATCAATTCGCCACTAAAACCCTTACATTTTTAGTGGCAAAATTGTTTTCCCACTAAAAGAAAAAATGATTTGTGGGAAATTATATTCATCACTAATTCTATATATTTAGTGGCGAAAATGTTCCCCACTAAAACACAAAATAATTTTGTAAAAAATATTTGCCATTAATTTGTTGTTTTAATTACATAATTACTTGGATTTAATATCATTCAAAACTCAAAAATATAAATAAATTCATTGTACATATGGAAAGTTTATAATCTTCATTCATATTATAAATTAAATAATTTATACATTATAGAAAAGATAAATGTGTTTTTACTATTAAAAACAAAAGCCAAAACAAAATTATTTACCAGTCATACATAAGATTAGATGGAAAAAAAAAAAAAGATCAGAACAAGGGATCCTTCATAAATTTGTAGTATAATTATCACTTAATGTGCACCTCTCTCTTGGCCTCTACCTGCATATAATATAAGGCTCTACCAATTCCTCCCTACACAGTCAAACAATAACATATGTTGTTGTCAGTAACTAATGCTAGAAATGATGCAATTTCTTATGCAACAACAATGATTGTTCTAATGGTATCTGAAGCAGCTGCATTTAAAGACCAAACCAAGTAACAAATAATGAATGGAATAAAACAATATTAAGGAATTCAACAAACCATGTAACAAATAACAAAGGAATAAAACCACAATAATAAACCCTTTAAACATGAGATCAGCAATAGCTAAAAAAAAGAAAGATAGATAGAGGTCTAACAAAAAATTTGAATAAAAATAATGATCATTAAAGACTTAAATACCATGAATCATGGAACTAATACATCATATGATTCCCTTTTTTTTTTTGCCATCACTACTTGATTTACATCATTCTTTAATTAAGAGGGCAGGAAAAAAAAGAAATAAATAGAAGCAAAATTAATCATATAAATTTGGAAATGACACATCCTAGCAATTGGTGGCTACCCAAATGAAAGTAAGCAACAAAGTTCAATGGAATCAAATTAGAATAGGCATCAATAATTGAGGTCTAAAAACAAAATTCAATACCTAGTTCATTAATAGAAAGGAAGGAATGCAACTTTAAAGCCTTTGCATTTCCTAACCCTTAGAAAGTCGTTGCTTCTCTCCTACAAATATCATTCACACACAGATACACACATAAAAGTTTTAATTTATGATGCACTTTTTCCTCGAAAAAATACCTTTTCGCCTACCTTATATTTCATTTCCCTTCTATGTTGATCAACATAGCTCTTCTATCTATCTTGTGCTGCCTTAAGTATGCTTTTGACTGTCTTAATTTTGTCTATTGTATCCTATACCATTTCTGGTCCTTCAATTGCTTGTGCACCTTCTTCATCCTAAATAATTGGGCTTCTACACTTTCTGCCATACAATGCTTCATATGGTGCCATCTGGATACTGCTGTGGTATTGGTTGTTATATGCAAACTCTATTAGTGCCACATATTCATCCCAAGATCCTTTGAACTCCATAACACATGGTCTGAGCATATCCTCTAATGTCTATATAGTTCTCTCTGATTGACCATCAGTCTGTGGATGAAATGTAGTGCTGAAGTTTAATT
>CATIWF010046779.1:0-46185 GCA_949630135.1 Balakata baccata
GTATTAAAGTTTGCATCGTATGAGTGGGATTTTACGAACATTCGCAATCCTAATGAGCTATTCAGTCTTGAATTTCTCATGCTCGATGAGAAGGTATTATTCATATATTGATCTATATTATTAAATGTAATTTATTATTACTATTAAACTATCTGTTGTTTTAATGATTTCAATATTTCTTTCCTTAAACACTACAAGGAACTAAGTTTTTCCTGGTGGTCTTTTTCTTCCATAGGGGTGGTTTAAACCGCCACTAAAATTTTTAGTGACAGATTTCATAACCGTTGCAAAAGTGCTGTTGTTGGTTCAACTCAACAAATTAGCGACGGTTTTACAGTCCGTCGGCGTAGAATCTTTCTTAAGGGCGGTTGTTTTGTGCTGGTTATAACCGCCTCTATACAATTTTATTTGTTTTAAGTGTAACTAATTGTGGAAGCATTTTGAACCACCTCTATAGCCGTCGCTATATATAACTAAATGTAAAGACAATTTGAAACTGTCTCTAAAGCTGCTCTATAGCGTCAAATTTTGTTTTCATGTAATTACTGTTTTTGAGAGATACTTAAAACAGCTCCTATAAAAATATTTGACGTCAAATAAACTAAAATGCTAAAATCTTTTCGGCAATTTATATTTATTAAGTCTTCAAAAACTCACAATAATTATAAAATTTATCAGTAACCAAAATAAGATATTCAAAAATACAATGAAATAGGTTCATAACAGAATCATGTTCTATAACAACTAAATTGAAGATATCTTGTGTGATTACTACTGGAAGGATTGTAACTTGAGCCTAAAGAGTTATAGTGAGATGGACATGTTGATTGCTACTATTATCATTACTCTGCAAATAATTAATAACAATATGGATAATCAATTAGTATGTGAGAAAATAACAATCGATTATAAAACCTCATTTGGTAAGAACTAAAAAGGAGATCTCACTCCCATCTTAACTTGTTTATCTAATAAAAGGCAGCAAACTGAAGTGTAATAACACCCTAGAAATAACACCAACACAAGTAACCTCTCATTATCAGGATAAGTATGACCACACCGAAGGGAAATAAGGATTAATAAGCATTAGGCAGTTATAACAATATAGTGTATGCTCAGAAAATAGAAGTGCACATTTGATCATGAAAAAGAAAAAATTATTTAAGTGATTAAAAAAGAACCAACCCACCATAAAAATGGTCAACATGTGGCTAGGTATTTATTATCGAAGACAAGGAATAAACACTTTAACCTACAACCCTTATGTACCTAATCGCTAGAACAAGACCATAAAAGTAGAAGCATTTGGTTTGTGGCCCCCTAATGTCGCTTCCATGCACAAATTCATGTCTATATCAACAATATTTTATGCTTTGATTTTGCAAAAACTCGTTGATGTATGATTGATCATTTACACAAGGCTAAGATTTCGAGGAGAATTCTATGACATGCATACTTACTTTTAAAATTTGGATAGGACAGTGAAATTGATAGTTCATGCCTCAAACAGTCAAACTAATGCTGCAGTTTCTTAGTTGTCATGCAGAAGTAAGTGCGTATGCAACCAAACAACCAGACATTTTAGTTTCAGTGAAGCTGCACTAAGCCACTAATATACAATTGTTGATGTCAATTCATTTAACAAAATTATTGTACAAAAATTGCAAGTTAAAACCACATAAAATTCCTTCTGCAGGAGCTGAAATTATAACAATAATGTAAACAGATCAAGAAATTACAAGCAATCACAGTAGATATTACAATACTTTCAAATTGACTTATAAATAGAGATTCCCATTTAGAAATAAAAATATAAATAGCACTTGACAATTAGTTCTTGGTGCCGGCATCCATTGTTCTTCAGGAAATTTTTGACTTACGAATCTAGCCATAGCCACCATTGTTTCGGATACTTCTTCATACTTGGATGTCATTACTTGCAATTGCTTTTTCAACATTTCCACTTCATTTGATTGGTTTGAATTTGTTGACGTGTTCCATCTTTCCCCCACATTATAAGATGCAGTTCCAAAGTAGCTTCTAAGAGTTGGTCCCATACCTAAACCCCTCACACGGCCATCATGCTCTTCACCCATTATTTCTTGAAATATTTTTTCATTTACTTCAGCATGGTCACTGTTCGAAGATTGATTTCGCTCAGTCTGTAAAGCAAAAGCTTTTTCCTGCAAAACGACCTTGCTCTATTTATCTATCGTTGTTATAACCCAAAATACAAGAGTCATAGTGATCAAAGATATATTTTAAGATAAATAAAACTCCCAGCAATACTTAAAAAGAACAAATAATTTTTTTTTTACTTGTTAAGCGTTTTCTTCAATTGGACACATACATAATCTGTTCTATCACTTACAAACATTACACTTTCAAAGCCAAGCCGTTGGTAAACTCACAATGATATTTCTGGATTCTTGGACTGATGTTACAGCAGTTGATCAATTAAACAGACACAATAGCAAATAATAACCACATATGATCAATTAACAATGATATTTCTGGATTCTTGAACTGATGTTACAGAAGTTGATCAATTAAACAGACACTATAGCAAATAATAACCACATATGATCAATTAACAATGATATTTCCATCAAAATATAATTTCTTTATTAGCAAAAACTTTAAAGAATTACATTACCATTAAATTCTTTATATTCTCATCCACATATGTCCCATCCTTTCTTTTATGAGTAGCATAAGCTTATCTGGAGGCTTTCCAGTGGCTTCTTCCTATAATCACAAGTTATTTCATATCAATTAATAAGTTTAAATTACATGACCACAACTTCACAAAATAATTAAAGTGATCATTACCATTTCCTTTCTTAGCCTTGTATAGCTTTTCCTGCCTGTTTTGTGTGCATTTTTTTTCTTGCTAGCATTTGCAGTGTTTGTTTGACTCATTTTCTACAATTATAACATTAAAAAAAAAGAGTGAAAATCTGCATTACAAATCTTGTTGGCATGAAAACAAAAATAAGCAAAATGATTTCTAACTTGATTTGTCTCGCTAAACCAACTCTTCACCAAAGTAGGCCAATGACTTCCCACAACTCCTGGCACACAAGCTTCAATCTCCCCTCTTGTCTTGCCTTGGTAAAAATATCTTGACTTCAAGTCACACTTATGATCCCTCCATTTTTTATTAAGTAATTTTAAAATCCAACTATTAGTCTCAGGAGGAAATATAAAATGTTCCTATTCATAAAATTATTGAAGCTTAGTACAAGTTATATTTCTCAAATGGAACATGTCAATTTCTTCAATTAGATTGTTTATATCGTTAGAGTTTTGATACCTTAACAATAGCTATCATCTTGCGGTGAAATGGCTTGAAATCTTCATCATCCCATCTTGAGATATGCACAGGTGCAAATGTCCCATTTGTCGCAATTGTCCCTAGGAAAGATCCTAGAACAGCTCTTGCCTTTGTACATGGGACTCCATACTTATCTACTTCTACATATATCTTCTCACCTCTATTCAAGTTCCATATTGAAGCCATTGTAGTCCTTCCTCTTCTTATATTTTCGCCCATTGTTGTCTAATCTATAAAATGATACAAAATTATAGAAAATAATATCTAATGAAGTCAAGCAGCATCAAACACATAGATAAAAATAGATATTACCAATTTCATTCATGGATTCATGATCATTACATCCTTGATTTGATGGTTGTTGCTGAACTTCCTCTTCAGCTTGAGAATTGTTCGTAACTATCCTTACACCACTTAAGAATCTAGATCTTTGGGACATTTTCAAACTATGAATATTATCTTTACACTTTGGCATAATGGTAAGCAGAAAATGTTGAGGAAAATATGTCATTTGGTACCTAGATTCATACTTCTAATGGAATAAAAATAAATACCTATATGACATATGGCAATAAAAAATCTGCACCTCTAAGATCAGCTTCTGAAAGATCAGCTCCTGTACTCCAATCCAAAAAATAGAAAAGGGATTTGAGAAGAAAATGAACAAGATAATAATTCGTTCACTCAATAGTCTAGCTTGGAAATCACTCAATTTTGCACCAGGATGAGAGCAAAGATGGAAGGCCTGCAAATAATATAGCCTATCAAACAAAGATGAGACACAGAATTAAACAAGCTCTAAAATGATTTGATTGACATTAAAAGACACCAAATAAACAAGCTTTAATAGCTAGATTAAACAAGCTCTAAAACAACTTAAGTCAATAATAAAAATAAAATAAAAGTACCAAATATTAATGAAAAAAGTTTCCAAATTTAAACCCATATGAGAAACAAACTAATCACAGCCATGATCATCTTCATCTACATCCAACCGAACCCAAATAGGTTGCTCCTCTACACTCAAACTTTGAGAAATAGTGCGCATAAAATTTGAAGCATTCAATGTTTCCTCAACACCCATATCAAACACATCTCTAGGTGCAACCCTCATGACTATATGCCAAATCACATTTTTTGGGTCTTTCACATAAAAGACTTGCTCCACTTATGAGGAAAATACAAAAGGATCATCCTCAAGTTTCTCCCCAGTATGAATTCGACACGAAAAATTAAGAGTAAACCCAAATTCGTCCTTCTAAATGATTGCATTGTGATGGACATCAAACCAATCACATCTAAATAGTACTACTGTGAAGCTACCATAATAATTCAATTCAATAGCATATGTCAATCTTCCATAATAGACCACCCCTCCTTCTTCCGAAATGTTGACTACACCACTATTTTGAGTCACCCTTTGCTCTTCATGTGTTATAGTGTGAAATCTAATTCCACGAATAATGACTCCAGAAAATCTCTTCACAACTTTGTTAGGACCCCTACTAAGTGCCACAATTTCTTCAAATATGTTTGAACTATCACTCAAAACCTACAACATTGATTGTACACAACATTATATACAATCAATTTAGACAAAAATTAGAATCATCCATAAAAGCTAGATTTACGAATCTCATATAATTGCCTTATTTCGAAACCATTGAGGAAGATGTTCATTAATAAGTTTGTTACTCTCATTCTGATCCAAGCGTGTACTACGACGTCTTTTCCTCTTTTCAATAGTAATGAATTCTCTACATTATGTAAAAATTAAAACAAACATAATTATTTTTAATTCGATCATAAATTGGAATAGATTATATAAGATATACTTACTGGCGAAATGTGTCAATTTCATCATAATGGCGAAGCACATAACAATGTGCTTGAAGTAGTGAGATATCATCCAAGATAACATTTTCAGCTTTTCCTATGCTTTGACCCGTAATAGAAAATAAATATTTTTCTTGTTCAATTAAAGGTGGGTTAGGATATCATCCAAGGTAACTCGTGTTGGTACCTTTCTTGCTTCCTCAGTACCATCAAAATATTCATTTTGACGACGAAATACATGCTCTTCAGTCGACCAATGCCGATGACCCATATAACAATGCTTTCCACCATGATATAACCATTTTGAATCTATGAATTCAGCATAACAAGGACATCCATACTTCCCTTTAGTACTCTAACCAGACAAGTAGCCATACTCAGGGAAGTCATTTATAGTCCACAACAATGCAGCCCCGCATGGTAAAATTTTCTTGAGAAGAGGCATCATAAGTTCTTACACCTTCCCATAGCTGTTTTAACTCCCCTATCATGGGTTGCAAATAGGTATCAATGTTGTGTCCAGGACTTTTATTACCAGGAATGATCATGGACAAGATAAAAGAAGTTTGCTTCATACAAGCCCAAGGAGATAGATTGTAATTAATCAAGACAACAGGCCAAGTGCTGTAGTTAGTGCTCAATGATCTAAAGGGATTGAAACCATCACTAGAAAGAGCTATCCTAACATTTCGAGCATTAGAGGCAAAATCCGGATACCGATCATTAAATGCTTTCCATGCTTCTCCATCTACAGGATGCCTAAGTAATCCATCATTTTTATGAGCCTCTTTATGCCATCTCATATCATTAGCAGTTTTGGTAGAGCTAAATAATCTCTGGAGCCTTGGTACTAATGGAAAATAACGTAAAATTTTAGCTGGCTTTTTTTTCCATAAAAAGAATTGTCTATTGCATCATCACCAATATTACTGTGTTCTTTTTCTTTATTTATCACCCACCATGAAGACCCACACTTATTACATGATTCTTGATTTTCTTTGTTGCCCCAAAATAACATACAATGTTTTGAACAAGCATGAATTTTTTCATAATTTAGCCCTAATGCTTGAATAATTCTTTTAGCTTCATAATGTGATTTGGGCAATAAAGCACCTTCAGGAAGAACATCAAGTAACAACTCAAGTAGCACGGTAAATGATTTTACAGTCCAACCATGCAAGCATTTCAATTGATATAAAAGCAATGTAAAAGACAATTTAGAAAATGTCTTGCAACCTGGGTATAATTCATTATCCATTTCTTTCAACAAGTTCACAAATTCACTATTCCCCTTAGTTGAATCTTCTCTCGGATGATTTGTATTATTCCCTTCATTTTGCTCATGTTCTTCTTCATTTTGCTTATTAACCCCTTCATTTTCAGTTGGACTGGCAACTCCATCCATGCCAAATTCTATTTCATTCAATCGATCACCCATGCCAAAAGTATCATGTAATAGCGTGACCATATCATGTAAACTTTGTGGTGGTGGATTCTCTACTATAGCCATAGAATTCCGAACACCTCCTACTGTATGGGTGCGATAATCATTTGAAGGTATAGATAAAAATGGGACACTAGTAGTAGAAGATATTTCACCATGACAAATCCACCTAGTATATCCCTCTAAAATTCCATCACATCTCAAATGGATTTTAGCTTCCTCAAAAGTTTGCAAAGAATGACTAACACAATTAATGCATGGACACAAAATCTTGCCATCTTGAGATGCATTACGAAATGCAAATTCAAGAAAGTCATCAACTCCCTTTTTATATTCACTACTGGATCTAGGCTTATTCATCCAACTCTTATCCATTCCAAAATAACCACAAGAATACCCAAAATATATTGTTAGATAAAGCTTAAACTGACATAGATCAAAAGAGTGCTCATTAAAGTCAAAATCAAGATAGTATATCATAAGTATTAAACTGGTAGGACATAATTAACAATATAATTATTAAACAAACAGAAAAGCACCCTCATGCTATTGCTATATATTTTGTAAATTCCTCTTAAACAGCAACACAACATAAGCATTCAAGAAGACAAAGGAATTTTCATTTATCTATACCTATAAAGTTCTTATTTTCTTATCTTAAACTTTTGGTCTAACACACTCTAAATGAATGTTTAAATTAGTATTAGCTTGGAGTAATAGAACTTAGTTTTGTCAAATGTGCAGATAGGCATTCTATTCTCAGTTATTTACTTGTATAGAATTAGAACTGATGTGGTGTCTGACCATGTGTTGATTCTCAATTAGTTTTGTCAAATTTGCAGATAGGCATTCTATTCTATTTTCAGTTTGCTGATTTGTTTTTATAGGTTCTAATTGTTGTTTTATTGTACTATGTGTTGATTCTTGTACTCTTCAATGGATATTAAGCTTTGTTGGTAGTTAATTATTAGAATGTGATCTAAACATACAAAAATGATACAGAAATTAACAAGCCAGGCATTCAAAGAAACCTGCAAAATTAATATGATGTGATAAATAGTAGTTACGTAACAACATAACAAAGAACTTTCAAAATGGATATTTAATTCTAACATATATAATAGTAATCAATCTAATCAAAATTTTTCTATATATCATCCACCTAAGTCGAAGAGCAACATCATGTAAATCCTTAATATTCTATTAGTACAAATAAATGTCACATTACCTACAAAAAGATCAATTTGAATTCGACACTCCCAACTCTCTTTCCCAACAAAAAGCTAATAAATGTCTGCAATAGAACAAGCGTATTAACGAACTGAATTAAATAATCTTATCAAAAGATAAAAAGCTAGAGCACCATATTTATACACAACGTAACAAATTGCTTCCCTTATTTCACGTTAATGGAATTGAGCCTAGTAACTGCTGCTAACTAATTCCCAACTGCTAGATCAACAAGAAAAGAGGAGGGAGAGCTCATTAGAAGATGGGGGACAGTCAAACCAGCGTAAGGAAAACGTCATCGTATTAATCATTTTCATTCCTTTACAAGTAATTGGTCATAGGTAATCTCACCAAGTATTCTTTCACAAACAAGAATTTACATCAACAAATTAAATTTTCAATCAGTATGAATAAAAAGATCAATCAAAACCATTCCTGTTCTGTTCTGCTGATTCATTTCTTCATTAGAAGTGCATTCTGATCTAACTCTAGTTCAAACAATTAATTGTTTATTCCTAAAAAGGAAAACATGTATAGAAGCCAGTTTCAAAATATGTAAGCCAAAAATATAAAATATGAATATAAACAACACATATTAAGATATATGATAGACCTAGTATTAAGAATATTATACATGGGAATAATTCAACATATATGTCAAAAAATCTGAATAGAATAAATTCTGGTTCAATTTTCCAACTTGCAGATAATGTATTTGCTAAAGCATTGAGGGTTTCATACAAAAAGATGAATCCATTCTGTGTACCTTTTTCTACTACTAATGTGGGTTCTGCTATACTTGCAATGGACTTGGTAAGCCTGAAAATTTTATAAGATTACTACCATGAATTTTAAGATTACTACTACAAATGAGGTTTTAAGATTGCAGACATGGACAGGTTTTAGATAATTGCTTCAGCATTTATGCTTGAAAAATACTAATGCCTGAAAAGACTGGATTATCAATTTCTAGATAATTTACATGCCGGTTGCGGATATGTAGTAAACCACAATTGCCTGCAACCATATTTACATAGAAACTGAAGGAGAAATAGAGTTTTTTTTTGGGGGCAAACAGAGAAATAGAGCATGCCACCACAATTTTACATGGTTCTCAGCAGATTGCAAATACTAAATACCACTAAGGAAATTTTATTCCTTTTCAAAATATTAGAGATGGCAAACCATGTCATGCAACGTTAGAACTATATGCTATAGGCAATTGTATTTTACAGATAAAATGGCATGCTCCACTAGAAGACTAGATCTCTGCATAGATATTAATTTAGCTGATGCTTAAAAGAGTCTTTGGAGTATAAAATGATGAATGCACTTTTGACAAAGAAGTGTGTTTTGATATATTTGGAATGGCATTTTGCTCTGCAGTGGAAAAGTAAGAATAACCTTTATATTGCTTTCAATTAGCTTGCCAACATATTAGGTAAAGATAGAGTATCATTAATTATTTTTCAAATTCCCTCCCTATCTTGTGATAGCAGTTGTGCAATAGCCATTTTCTAAGAATATGTTGTGGCATTGAGCATAGTTTCTCAATTGTAGTAAATTTGCCTCCATCAGAGTCTAGCTTTTAACACATATAATGTCTTAAATTTTCAATATCTAGTCTTATTTATGTGATAATTATAATTTTTGAGTTTCTCTAGTTGTTTTCCTTGGCCTCACAACAGAAAGTAAACTAAATTACATAAATGTAAATTTGTAATTATTTTTATTGGCCTGGAAAGTAAATGGGTATCTCCTCTAATGAGAAGGATTAGAAGTTTGTATGAAGTGGGTCTTTAGGAATTTTAAGATGAGGCATGCAACAACTAGGAAGAAGATAATGGATTATAAGAAAAACAAATGTTGTTCTTAATAAGGAGGAGAAAATGGGAGAGGGAAGTAAATTATAATGGATTTAGTTAGAAGTTTGATATTTTTAATATGAATATTCTGCTCTATAAGAACAAAAGTCAGACTGATTTCTCTTCCACAGGAACCATATTTTGGGTTGACCATTTCTTTTTGTAAGTCCATAATATATGTTAGGAAGGGCATCTACTAAAGGAATGGTCACCTTCTATCAATTACTACTGTAGAAATTGTGCATGGGCATCTTAATGTTGTAAAATATATATATATATATATATGCTTTCATTTATTACTGTGTTTTTCTCAACTTATTGCCAATAAATGTTTTTATGCAACATTTGATTTTGCTGTCCTTCTTTCTTCTATTATACATGGAAAGATTGGCGCACTGCTGCAAATGCTATATTCAAAAGTAAAAATGGTTGCTAATATTGGTTGTAGGCATATGTCATTTACCATAATGATCCTTACCGCCCTTTATCTTTCAGGTTACAAATATAATATGGGATGAGGCTGGAGAGCCCTATCCAGAGGCTAGAGAAGATTATGACAAAAAGAAGGAATGGAGTCAAGAAGCTAATAACACCAAGTCTAATGGGCAAAAGGTGATATCCATGATAGAAAGAATATAAAAATAAATTTGCAAATTGCAACTTGTCAACGAGGTTTCTTGCACAAGTACTGAAATCATGGGGGAAATATTTAGGCGTAAATGAGAGAGAATCCATATAGGAAATATTCAGTTCTTGATGGGGAAGTAATTCACTTCAAATTAGCATATAGCATGAACTACTTCATCATTAGCATAAAGAAAGAAAGCAATCCTTGTCAACACACATAGAAGCAGATCAAATAGGGATGTAATATCCATGAATACAAGTAGAAATGCACAAAAGGAGCATGTCAAAGAAACAAATTGGGAGATTTGAGGAGAGTACCTGAAGCAGATCTGGAGAAACAACCCAAAAGTTATAACAAAAATAGATCTGAAGAGAGGGATTGCTTGCTATAGATGATTGCTACCTTAAACTTCCAATTGGAAATGAAAAAGAAAGAAGACACTGCCGACTCAGTTGATTGTCCTTTGAAGCTCCATTTGAAGTCAATCATTTATCAAAATAAAGGAAAAAATCAAGAAAACCTTCAATCTCAGATAATCCCCAAATTTCAAACCCTAGGAAACGATAAAATAAAAATAAAAAGAAAAAAAAATGTCAAAAAAATTAGATAAACTAAAAGAAGAGTTTACCATTTCCTGTGTCTTTTTCTCCAGAAACCAGATTGAACAAACACGAGAAGGATGTGTAAAACAATAAAAAGGTTCTCGAACTAGGAGAGGTTGAAGTAGATTGTGATTGAAAAAGAGCAGCGACGGAAAGAGAGAGAAAATTGAAGAGTCATTCTAGATGAACTTGATAGTTTAGAGTGATTCCTACATATAACTGCACAGATCTGCTAAAATTGAAGAGTCATTCTACAGAGGTTTTTGCTCTTAATCACACAGAGAGACAGATTTAGAGAGAACCCACCTAAATTGTAGCAGCAAAGTAAAAAACCGCCTTTACTATTTGTAAGTTTAAAAATTAGTGATGGTTCAAATAACCGCCCTTATAATTCTGCCGGGAAAGAGTGCTCTTTCTGTAGTGAAACCGATATGCGGGTTACACCATGCAAGGAACATTTTCAAAACAACGTGATAACTATTTCAAACCGTTATTAGCTGAGGGTACGGTTTTTCATACATATGGATTTATTGTTATATCCACACAATCAAGATGATTTGACTATCCCATTCGATGATTTGAATTTATGGAATTCCTAGAAGTTAAAAATGAGACAAATCATATTCATTTGGTACGTAGCTATTTTTTTAGTTACATCTTTACTTTCTAATATAATTAAAGGTGAATTTAAAATTGTTAATATTTTTTTATAGAAGTGCTTATATTAATTAGTTGGGGAACTTAAAGAGTTAAATGTGATCGGAAGAATTGGAAACAAAAGACATGATCAGATTAAAAATTATCGGTGCATATATAAATGTACTCCATACATACATATATTTTTATACTATACCTAAATTATTTATCACATTAAATGCATATAATTATAGGTCACAGAGATTATTTTATTTTATTTTATAGGACAAAGTTGCAAAGGATTTTCTAACTGTTAAAATTTTATATGAAGAAACCAATGGTGATGTTGTTGTTGCATTCATCGGAATGATCATATGAAAATATTCAGGTATTCATTGTTTATGTCTAAAAATTAAATAATAAATTATGATTATTAACCAAGTCCAAGATATAATTAAAAAAACTGTTTAAAATAAAGAAATTGTTTTTATTCATACATTATTAATTACATTTAATGTTCTAGATGCTCTAATTGTTAATAGTTCGGCAGGAACAAAAATCTTCATCAATCTTGCAATACCATAAGTTTTAACTTTCAGACAAACGTATGATAAAATATATTTAGAAAAAATTAAATTCAAATTGTAACTATTTATAACAACATGCTTTAGAAGCTAATTGAGAAGTTTGTTCGTCTACAAGTTAAGCGTCAATCTGTGCAAGATATTGAACTGAAAAGAAATGCAAATAGAAAACCCAATTTCGAGTTACTGTTTCTTGATGTGTATACCGATAAGGGTAGTTATTTACATATGTATGATTATAAAACAAATTAATAAAATTATACATATATATTGACAATTATCAATTAAATGCATTTTTTATACATTCAAAACATAAAATTTACATGTCAAGCTGTCATTTGTTACATTGATGCATCAACAGGATGGTAATATAAAACATATCCTAAATGCAAAAGCAATATTCAGAATTAAAATGACAAAATATAGTGCAACAATTGTGATATCCTTGAAGAACTATCATCATATTGATAAAATTATAATTCCAGTATTTCTTAATACTAAATATATTTGTTCATATCTTATAAATTTGCTTTTATTTACATAGGTATAAAGTAAGTATTGTAGTTAAAGATTCAACTAGGTTTGCGACATTTATTATATTTGGACGGCAAGCAACCGAATTAGTTGGTCTATCTATAAACAACTTGATACATGGTTCTAAGGATAGATACTCTCTTCCACTGGTAATCACCAAAATCTATAGATTGGAACGTGTTTTCTAAATTATTATCATTAACCGTGCTGAAAATTTTTTTCATTTAACATTTAAAATCATGCACATATTTAAAGATCACAATCCATCGACTTTAAAATTTAAGCTAGTTGGAAAGGCATCATCTTCTAGTACCGTATTGTTAAGAAACCCTCTGACAGTAGAACCAAATGATATATATTGATTGATTTGAGTCTTCGTCAATGCATGATATGCATGTTTCAAATCATCTGAACTCTCATAGAATACTCAGTCAATACAAAATATGGACGAATCACCCACAAAAAAAGATATATCAGGTAAAAATAATATATTATATTTAATATCGTATATTATATTGTATGTATTTAAAGATTTACATTAAAAAAGAACATTCTTGTTTTAGCAGGTCAGAGCATTCTTCATTAGACAAAGAAAAAGTTGATTGATCATGTATCTTTGCTCTTAAAGGCAATAAAAGAAATATGCTTCTTATATATATATATATAATGCAAGTTCGCAAATAATGGACTGCTACATATTCTTTTTATCATCAACCTTTTTAAAATTTTCTATGTAACTTAAAAAAAATTTATGTATATAAATTAATTTATTATAACATTGTGTGAAACACCTATTAATATATTTATATTACCATATTATAATTATATGTTCGATATATATCAATTTATTTATGCTGTTATGCATTAATTTTCCTCTTTAACTTTTAAAAATTTGACGCAATGCAAGGTTACCTTACTAGTTATCTAAATATTTGTGTATTATCAATTTTTATGTGATATTATTATTTATACTCATATCATGATATAATTATATTTCTTTTTTAGAGCTTTAGTTATTTGTATATGGTAGGATTGTATATGAATTTTGTATTTTTCCGAATTAGACTGAAGAAAAAAAAGATTCAGAACCAAACCGTACCGTACCGTAATGTTTACTTTTTTTACTAGATTTGAACTGAATTATATCGTTAATTTTAAATTTAATGGATATAAATTTTTTTATGATGTAATACCCTTCATAGTGGATTAAATCCAACATGATAAGTGAATATTACAAAACCACACTTTGAAAACCTTTAAACTTCCTTTAAAATCACTTTAGTTGCATGATTACCATAATGACTATTTTAAAACCAAATAAAAATACAAAAGAGAAAGTGAAATAAATACTTAATAATATTAAAAGAATAAATAGGGCGTAAACATCCCTCTTGTTTGCAATACAAAAGTCCACTGGTTTGCACAATTTAAAAGTTCACATAATTTAAAATCAAAATATACAACTCATGTATCCACGTCCTTAATGATAATTGTCTAGCGACTTCTCTAAGTTCCTGTTCACTATCAGTAATACTTTATCTGTCTCCATACTTACATGTACGAAACACCAACACGCTAAGCAATTCGTGCCTAATAATACGTAAGTGTATATATATAACATAATATATGCATGCATATCAAGTCATGCACCATTCCAATATCAAGTTGTCATAATATTATTTCCAATTATATAGTTTATCCTAGCATTCCTTCGTTTATTCTCATAAAGTTTATCGGGTTCCACATACAATGTCATTTAATTAATATCATAGTTTACATTCATTTGTACTCACATGTTTACGGAGTTCCACATACAAAATGTTCAATCTAGTACATAATAATAATTCACAACATTAGTTTCATTTGCCCCATTACGTCCCAAACTTGGACAAACTAGAATGCAGGTTGGTTGTCGCAGCCTAAAAGCTTATAGGCCACTGACTAGAATAAGGATGTCTATTGCAGGCTGAAATGACAAACGTTATGATTCAATTAATTGTAACTACGGTACCTTCTATACCCTTAATGACATATCATCTACTCTGACACTAGTCCTAATATTTATGTATTGGTTTTCATTCCTTCCTTTGTTTTAACTCATAATTCACAATTATGCTCTATGAGCTTGAAAACAAGTAACAATTATTTCAACCATCTTCATAGAGACATACCTTACTATCACATACATAACTAAATTTACATAATCATTTATCATACAATAATTTCAAAGTAGAAGAATGATATTATAAGTTCATTTCCATTTTTCCTTACTATTTATTTTCTGTATAGGATGATGCCGAGCATCTTTACATCATTTACAATCATTTGATCATTAGTATGCCATGCACTTTATTTCCATACACTTAATTTTATTTGCACTTAGATTTTAAATAACATGCTATCATGGCTTGATTTCAACTTAAGTTTCTTAAATTTAAATTTTGATTTCCCAATATCCATAGCCATGAACCTAAGGTTCATGCCCGTGAAACAAAACCTTCATGGGTTACCACCTGCAAACCTGGTCCTAAATTTACTCGTGAAAGCTATTAACCCACCATTCAATATTGTGCAACATTGATTCATAGCCATAAACACTTGTTCACAGGTATGAATCTAGAAAAACTACAATGCCTGCCAGTTAGGGTCTAACTAGAATTTAACATGAATTGAAAGTGTATAAGTGGTGTATAAGTGGTTACAGGTTTTGGGACATAAAAGTAGTTAAAAAGATATGAGAAAGTGAGGTTTCACAGGATTCACGGCTGTGACCATCGCGAGATGGATTTTTTGAAGTTTTACAGCTTCATGGCCATGAAAGGCATGCCTATGAAGCTTTGCAGTATAACTTAGACAACTTCATTTTTTTAATGCACACGCACGATTCTACACCCCTAAACCCTAGCCACTAGACTTTTAACTCTAGAAACAATTCCCCTTCAATTTCCTTTTCATTTTTAGCATTATTAATAGGAAATTACTCACCATTAATAATATTTAAAGAGTAAGAAAAATGAAATAGTGCCATTCCAAGGAGGGCATATTTGGGAGAAAGGAAGAACATAGCGAACCCTAACTACCCCATACGGTTTTCTTCAAATTCTGGTAAGAAAATCACATTTTTCTTAATCCCTTATGGGTTTAACACATTTTGAAAGGGTAATTGTGATCAAGAACATATGTTGATAGATAAAGTTAGGGTTTGATTAATTCATGACATAGTAAATGTTGTTAATATGGCATTGATTTTGCTTTATGAGATGGAAGGGAAGGTGGAGAAACCCACCAAAGGGAGTAGACATGCTAGAGAGGTTGATTGTCAAGGCTCTAATACAGGTTTGTATATATATGCATTCGAATTTTAACATGTTTGTGTGATGAACTGTAATTTCGGTATGCTTATTGACATGAATTGATAACTTATATAGTGTTAAATGAGGCAATATTGAATGGTATGCTTTCAAATTCAATAATTAAGAATTTATGCTTATATATGAAAATATGTCTTGAATGCATAAGGAAGAATGGTGATTGAGAATCATGACGTTGTGATTGTATTATTGGCATAATAATGCATTTTTAACCATTGTTGGTGGTGTGGTTGGTAAGTGGTGACAACATAAATGCATGTTGGAATCATTAATTAGAAATTGTATGTAATTAGAATTTTGGCATGATAAATAATGCTTGAATCTTGTGATAATGGTTAAATGTTGTAATATGGATGTTTCTAGCATGTTTGTTGACATATTATGTTGAGAATATTGACAGGAGTGGCTAAAATTGGTTAGCTTTAGAGCTATTGTGTGTGATATGCCTTGAATGATTTGTTTTATGCTAAAAACTATCGAAAAACCCAGATTCATAGTCGTGACACTAGGTTCATGCCTAATGCATAATGTTTCAAAATGGGATAGATTTGTTCACAACTAGGTTCATAGCCTAGGTCACGGGAAGATCACCCATGAATAGTGCCTTCACAACCGTGAATGATACATTCACGCCCATCAAGCCTTGAAACATCATTATATGGTGATTTTTAAGATAATATGACATATGTATGGCATGCACACACACCTTACATGATGAATTATGAATCTATACAGTACGATTACATGAACTATAGAATATGGAAATGTTTTACATGCTTTGTGTTATAAAGTACTACATGGATAACATGTGGAAGCATGAAAAAGGATTATGAAATGATATGGATAGCCATATTATGAACACTAATGCCCATTCTTTATACTAGGACTAGCATAGCATAAATGACATTCCATTGAGGGGGTTGTGGTACTATAGATTATATCACCTAGATTGTTTATTTTGAGGACAAAGTGGCTTAAGGTCGGGTGAGAACGCCCTTGTGCTACATGCATTCAGTTGTGATTTTTACTCAGTCAAGATGGCTTAAGCTCGAGTGAGAATGATCATGTTTCACAACTCCCATCCGGATAGTACAAATTTTAGAATTTTGGGCTATAAAATGTAAACAATAATAAGGAAAATCAGTTACAAGGTAAATGATACAAGGAAATGGAATGGGTACTCTATGACAAGGACACTATATGGATATGCGGATTTGTGATAAACCATCAAATCAGATATGCAATATTCTATTTTGATATTATTGACTTGATCATAATCACAAGGCATGAATAATGTTTTTATGCTATGATATGGATCTTTGTGATATGGATTACATGGTATCACATGGTACTTTGTGACATGTTGGCTACTTGGTGATTATATATATATATATATATATATATATATATATAGACACACACACACACCCTTGGTATATTGTGTTATATGATGATTATACACTTGTACAAAAAGTACCATAGAGGAATATTTTATGTGGCTGTTCGAAAATAAAACAGCAGCAACAAAGTATACATAGTACTTTTTACTGCTGTTAACTATTTTGACAGCAGCAAAAAGACATAAAATAATTTTTCCACAGCTTCTCTTAACTCTTCAAAAAATTATAGATTGTATTATTAAATATTTTAAAAAATAATTAAAATAAAAAATTATAATAACAAGAGTTTTTGCGACAGGCTTGTAGTAAGACAGTAGCAAAAAATAAGAGCAAATGTGACAGTCTTTTGATTAGGTAGTCATAAATGCTCTTAATAAGCAAATGCAATAGGCTTATTAAATTCTAGGCACAAATACTCTTAAGCAGCTACGACAGGCTTCTATTCTGCCTGTCGCATTTACTCTTAAGCAACACGATAGCGTTCTAGAAGGAGCAAATGAGACAGACTTACAGATGCCTGGCGTAAATGATCTTAAGCAGATAAAATAGGCTTCTTTTTTTGCTTATCACATTTGATCTTAAAATAAACACTGTCGTTCTGTAAATTTGCAAAAGTGACAGGCTTATGGGAGTCCATGCGCAAATGCTCATGCAAATGTAGTAGGCTTCTATTTTTCCTATTGCATTTGCCCCTTTAAAACCCTAACCCACGCACGATATATTGTCTCCTCATTTTCCCTCTAGAAGCGGATTCATATCATATTTGGCTCTCGCTCTCTCTCTTTCTCTTCAAAGCTTATTTTCCCTCCTCTAGCCAATTTGTGTGATATTTTGGCTCTCTCTCTCTCCCGTCGAAGCATTGTAGGATGCCAGTTAATTATTTATCCATTTCTCCTTTCATTTCCATCTCAAGCATAGATTTTGTAATGTCTGTCGATTTAAGCCTTGATCGCCCGTGGCCTTAATCGGGCGCACCAGTTCAATCAGAGTATAAATTCGAACCCATGGAAAAATAAAAAATAATAAGAGAAAATAAGTAGGTATATTATTATTAGGGAATTAAAAGACTGTTGAAAGAATTGGAAAAAATTTTAAAATCACCTTATGGACGTAATTAGTATTATCGAATTTGTTGGGAAAATTTGTAAGAAATAGGGAATTATGTGGTGGAAGTGGAATTTTCTACAAATAAAAGTTGATCAAGATTAATTAAACTAATGAATCAATAGGATGAGAGACTAATCTAATTAGTGGAACCCACATACATTAACCCTATCATAAATGTCATTTTGTTGGCATCCAACACTTATCCACCCAAAAGTCATCTTTTTCTTTAATTTCATCTCTCTTTGGCCGTCCCTCACCCTCCCTTAAGCCCTCAATTTTTTATTCCATCAAGCTTTTAAAAGAGTGGAAAAAACAATTAAAGAGGGAGAAACCAAGTAATTAGGGAGTGTCCACCATAAAAGAAAGTTAGAGAGGAAGAAGGAAAGAAGAACAAAAGGGAAAAAGGAAGAGGAAGAGGAAGAAGAGGAATTTCAGCCACCTTTGGAGATCCATCAATGTGAGTTTGTTCTTCTCAAATTCAACATTTTTCTATTTATTTGAGACCCTTATGGATGATTGATGTGGTTGTAATTGATATATTAGGGTTCTATGGAAGTTGTGTAAACTTTTGTTGTGTAGTGTTGGATTATTAGGGAAAATGATGGATCAAGTTATAGGTGATTATAAATGATGATTTTATGGCTTGAATACTAAAGGAAAAAGACTTATAAAGAGGTATATGGGGCTATCTAATTAAGGAGAATTAAGAAAAAAATGTTTAGAAGTGGTTAATGGTGGTTAAGTGACTTGGTAATGATGAATGTTAAGGGAAAGAACATGGATTAGTGGGGCTGATTTGTTTGTGATGAATGGAGTGAATGACTATTGATTATTATGAACATAAATAAAGTAAAAAAATGAGGAAATAAAGACATAGAAAGAGGTAGAAAAGTATTAAGAATACTAAATATTATTCATGCATAAGTATTGGTTATATGTGTAGTATTGAATGAAATCTTGTTTATTATATTAAGATCAGACAAGTGAGCAAAGAAGTGTCCATCAAGAGGTGGACAAAGAGAAGAAAAATGACACCTAACAAGTGAAGAAAGGAGAATATTTGGGGCTATTTAGGTAAGTGTTTCTTTGATAAAATCTTGGATGGCATAAAAATTATGAAATTGGGTGTGATGTATGTTATGTATGTGGTTTAAAAGTGCAATGTGTGATAAATTATTGTCTTTTTAGTTTTGTTATAAATTTGTATGAAATATTGAGTTTTATTAATATATTTATGACCTAGAAATTCTGGGCATAAATATGATTATATAAGGCCATAAAATTAATTAATTTGCAATGAGTCCAATAGGTACCTTATCATATATTTACTGGAACAGTCTTGACTAAATTAATCATAACTTATGTTATGATAATTGGATTAGTATAAAACCAATTGGAAATGAAAGTTAACACATATTACTAAAAATATTATGGGAACATAAGTTGTGATTTAGATTGTAACTAGATCAAAAATTGACTACAAAACCTCGAACCTAGATGCACTAAGAAAATCCTAGGCAGATTTTGAATGAACACCATACGGTAAATTGGCCATAAATTTTGATACAAAATTTGGATTCCAATAATTTTTCTTTTGCAAATTCAAGCTAAAAATATATGTTAAAAGTTTATATAAGACTATAAGATTTGAATCAAATCATAAGTGGGCCACAATTAAGGCTCAAGCTCAAAGTTGAAATCTGCCATAAAAATAAAATTTGTATCTTTGGACTTTTTCATGTGGCATATTATGTATGTATGATAATTGTTGGATATTTTAATTTTATTGGTACATATGACATACAAATATGTGATATTGGTAATTTATAATCAATAAATAAATATATTGGTAAAAAGCGGTAAAAAGGAATTATTATGGTAACAAATGTGATAAAGGCCGAATACACCTAGTCTTGAATTAGAATAGTGAATAGTTTGACATGCCAATCAGGGGAAAAGTAGAATGTGTGTGATAAAATATTATTAAAGCCGGAAATGAAAATATTAAAAAGACGGTAATGACACTATTAAGAAGCTGGGAATGACAACCCCATATTTTTATTGATTAATTTGGATACAGGAGTTATGAGCTTGACTAAAATAAAAAAATAAATGTATTGAATAAATTAATTGTTTTTAGACTTTTGGATACATGAATATGCTGAATAATTGTTTATTAAATAATGAACTTGTGGTTATTAAATGATGAATCTGTAAGTTTTGATCGATGAAATTGCATGTTAAAGATGATGAACCTGATGTATGTGTATGACATGAATATATATATATATATATTACTAAACTAGTAGTTTAGCGCATGTGAGTTCCTCACACGTAGGTTCAAAAAACTTAGTAAATTTTGGGTAGCTATCAAAAGAACGATAAAATCCGGACATAAAGCAGTTTAAAATCTCAAATTATTTTTGGTATATTTTATTAAAATATTGTAAAATATTATCAAATATTTTCTTCATACAGTGTATATATTGAGACATGTAATTTTAATATGAAATGGAAAAATTTTAGTGTAAATATATATTTTATTGCAATATACAAAATAATGATTTTTGATATGTGTAAAGTGTTTATTTGGACTTTTATATAATTTAAATATAATTACATGAAAAAATATAAGTAATTTAATCAGGAGAATTATTCAAGACGATCAAGTGGATAATGCTCACTTATCTTGCTATTATAAAGTGGGGTAAGGAAGTGTTACAAATTTAGCCACCTGGTAAGTCTGTTTGTTTAATTTGACTAGTGCATTAGGGTGTTGTGGTTGTGCATTTTAGGTGCATTAGGCTTTCTTTTATGCATTATTCGATTATTTTAATGATTTTCGGCGTTGGTTGCTGGCTAGAATATGAACTTGACTTGTGATTCTTGATTATTTGTTTCCTTTAATCAATGAATGCGCTGGTTAATTGGTAGTTTGTTATTTTTTAAAGTATTTTTATTCGCGAATTATTCTTCTTCCAAATGACACCAGAGCAAGTGCCCAACGCTTTCATGGATCAAATTTGTTATAAACCCAATCCAACCCATCAAAATAATTAATCCAACACAATCCAAAAAGTTAAATGTAACTAAATTGGATTGGATCCCAATTTGAATTGATTTATATTGAGTAATCTAACAGCTCATTTTAAAGATTTTTTTTCCTCATATATATTTATAAGAGCTAATTCATTTTCATTTTTCATTTTTCATTTTTTTTATTTATATATCCAGATATAGTTGTTTGATCCTTTCACTTTATTTTTTATTACTTGTACTAAAGTTTTAGGAAAAAAAAAATTAATATATTCAAACAGCACGAATGATTTTTTTTTCTTGTGATGTTACCTTATTTTATTAGAAATCGAGTTTTATTAAAAATATCATAATACCTATACTTATATTTTATCACTTAAAATATTAATTAGAATTTGTTGACAATTAGATTTAATATTTTTTTAAAAACTGCAGCTCCAATATTTAAAAAACCTCTACAATAATATATTTTGTGAATTAATTAACAATTTGATCCAAGAAGATATTCAATCATTAAATCTGAGTATATCAACCAATTTTTTTTTTTGTTTTATCAATTTTACTGTTCCTTTTGATATGAAATTGGCACATATAAAATCTAACATGTAATAGTATAGATAAATATTTACATTTATTATAAATATAATAATATTTATATGTTAAAATATAAGAATTTCATCACAAATGAAATAATAGTTTTCGCTTATTTTTTTGAGAATAAAATTTTTCACTTATTGGAATATGTTGTTAAAGAGTTTACACATTGAAACTTGAAATTTGAAAAATTGTAAAAATTAAAATAAAATAAAACAAAATATGGTGCTCTTAAATTATTGGAATAGTCAGTTCCAATTTCCAATATCACCAAAACTGAATATTTTAAGTACAAATATTTAACTTACACTGTTTATGTTTATATTGGCGTCTTTATTTGTAATAAGAAAAAAAGAAAAGAAAAGAGTGAAATCAGTTTATGCCCAACCCAATTGAATTTAAACCCAACCGCCAACAATAAATTGGATACACAAATTCTACCCAACCTAATTAAAATAGTATTTTAAACCAAAATATTGAATTGGATTGGGGCGGGTGATTTGGTTGAGTATTTAAATTTTATGAACACCCCTAGCAGGTGGCTTGCCTTTCACTTTAGGATTATTTTGTTGGACATTGGATGTCTTGGCTGTGAAGCTATTGCCCAAACAATCACTAAGAAGAGAGTACGAATTGGTAGGAAAATAAAATTTTTGTACACATACAAGAAATCTAAAAGAATTGAAGAGATAAAGATACGAATTTTATAGAGTTTCGAATGTTAACTAATCATACTCCTCTCCTCAATCTCAATTGGATATTCACTAATCTAATCACTTAAATTATAAATTGATCTTTTGCTAGCTCACTCCCAACTAGATATTTTATCAAGGCCAACACTCAACCCAAATTTCTTTTGTATTTTTATAGCTCACACAACAATCAATTCTTTGTAATTTGTCTCATACTACTCAATTACAAGATAACTTAAGTGTTTGAAGGATAAAACTTGAACCCATACACAAATAATTAATGAAGAATGATTGAGAAAATAAATTACAGAGTTTTGGCACTTAGAAAGAAGTTGGATCAATTAAATGACCTTTTGGTAGAGTATTTATAATAATTACCCACCAATTAGATGTACAAATTAGTATCATAACTCTTTCTAACGTTTTCATACAAGTGCATTAAATGCTATCTGCAGAGAGGGGTTTGCGGTCGGAAACATAGCTTTCCCGATAAAAAAATGGCCTATTTTGACACATGACCTCTTCTGGTTGGCTAAACCCTCCAACGATTAGTTCCTATACAATTTTCTAGGTCGGGACTCCTAGTGTCCCAATCAGGACTTGTCCAATGATGTCTGAGCTGAGGACTTGGGTCTGCTAGCTTTGAGTGCTTCCGGATCGGGACCATACTTCTCGGTCGGGACCTCAATCAGTTTGATTTTGGTTGTTTTGACTTTATGATGATGTGGCACACTTTGGTGGTGTTTCCTCTTCAACGCTCATATTCTTTTGAATTTTCCGATCGGACTATAACATATCTCGGTTTAGAAATGGTATCTCTCGGTCGGGAGATGTCCTGTCTCAGTTTGCTTTGGCTTCTGGAACTTTGGAAGATCATAAGGTAGTGTTTTCCGATCTTGACATACATTTTCCGGTCTGTACTTGAGTCTTGGTCGGGAATTACTCGTCTCTAGGAAATGCTTGACTTGTTCAATGAGGAATTTATAACCAAATATGCTGAAACTTTGAACACTATCAAAACAACACTCAATGAAGATGTTAGTAACAGTTAATTTGATTGTCAAGATCAAAATAGAGAGCAATCACCCTAAGATTAACAATCTCTCCCTTTCTGATTTTGACAATCAAATTAGGCAAAAATAACAAATTAATAGTATTATTATCAAATTGACATATTGAATAATAAACATACAAAGTTTCACATCATTTAAAGGCAGAAAATATATTGAATAACTCAAGTCAAAAAAGGTTATTAAAGTCAACATAATTAACTAAGTTATCAATTGAAAAATAAAGTTAAGTTTTTGCATAGTTGTAATGTTCTTTCTTGTCTCCCTTTGTCAATATAAAAAATAATGGATGCATATAATGCAAAAAAGTTGCAATCACAAGGAGAGTAAGAAATAAATAATAAAAAACCATATTATTGAAAAATAGAAATGTGTTATAAAAAAGAGAATGTGTGATCTAAACATGATATAACCATACATCTAAGTACTTAGCCTAAAAATATAGAAAATTATACTAAATTATGCATCTCCTTCTTCATCACTTGCTTCATTTTCATCTTCACCACCCTCTTCCTCTTCATGAATGTCTTGCTCCCCCTCAAATGTTGGGGTTTGTTCAAAGCTATGAGTGCATACATTCAGATTGAGTTGCCCTTGCATGCTTTGAATATCCAAATGAAGGTGTTGCATCATATCCCTCATGGTGTTGAAGGATTGCACTTGAAAGTCATAAAGACTTTGCAAGGTGATTTGTTGTAGTTAAGAAGGTGGTGGTGGAGGCATTTCTGATGCACTCGACGTTTCTCGTCCTATAGAGAGTCTTGCACGCTTTCTTGTAGCCTCTTGAGTTGCCTTTTGGGCTCCATACTCCTCAAAGTCATAGAAAAAAGTATCAACCTCCTTGAAGGGCCTTGCAATTGTCTTGCAATTGATGAGATATTGGATGTCCAAGAAGATCTCATATTGAGAGCGAAATGAAAATAAAAGAGCACAATTTTCATCCATCATAAGATTTAGATACCTTGCAAGATAAGTGATTTGTGCATGAATAAAGATGGTTCCTTTGGCAGTGGAGGCCATGGATTGAAATTTGTCAAGAAAAAAATGGGTTGTATTAGTAGATCTTTGGTGAATAATGGCATAAAGATAGAGAATGTCTTCATGGATGACTTTCTTGTTACTTTCACTTCTTGCACTAATAGTAAAAGTGATGATTCTGTAGATAATAAAGTGAGAAAGCATCTTGATGTGTTTAACATTGGATTTTTTTGTCGAGAAGAGTTTTAAGGGAAATGTTTTTCTACATATCAATGAGAGAAAGATGCATGGCTTGAGTATTGATGACACCTACCTTTTTGAAGCCAAAAGCATCTACAAGTTGATGCTTTGTCATCTTTTATGATTGGCCGAAGAGACAAAATTGAATACCATAATAGCCATGATTGTTTGTTTTCCCTAATTTGGAAATGATAGCAATAGTACTCACGGCAAGAAACCTTAGCAGGATTTTTTTGCTTGATACCTGTATTTAAGATTGATAATTTATAAATAGAAAGTTCAACATTTTGTAAATTGTTTTCAATTGTAATTTATTTTTAAGAATACGAAAATATTTAGAGTGTAAATAAAGGCATATATTAAAATTATTTTTAATGTTTTGATCTTGTAATTGTCGTTAATATATAAAATAATACAATAATTTTTTTTTTTTGTAAACATATAACTAAATAAAATATAATTTGAATAGGCTATCAATATTTTGTATAAAGCAAAAAAAGGAATTATATATTGGTGAGAATTTAAATTTAAAAATTTTATAAAATTTATGTGGCATGACCTCTTCAAGCAAATGCATAAGATGTACATGCAAGTAATTTTTAAGAAATATTACATAAAAAATGCATACATTCATTCTCGTTTACTATCATTGCTTCTGCAGATGTCACATTTGGAATATTGGAAGTGTTTTATGTTTGTGTCCTTGTGCCATTATGATTTTTTCTAATATTTTGGTGCCACCCACTCTCTCCTCTTGGGTTTAAGAGTGGATACTGTAGTGGATCATAGCATCCAAAGTAGTGTTTAACTTTATATCTTTGCCCTGAATGTGCTTGCACAACAATATCTCTTTCTAAACGTGCATTTGGATTATTACCCTCAACCCAAATTTCTGCTACATCTTCTTTTGTTGGTGTATTGTATTGGTGTTCTTCTCTTGTATTTCTTTTTTTTAATCCATATTTTCAAGTTTTCATATGAATCGTAATAATTCAATCGTCGAAACACTTTAGCATATGGATTGTTTTCCAAAATATGCATCAATTTAGTTATAACAGATTCCCGCAATTGAACATTTTTAACTTCATTCTTCCTGTTTTTTACCTCATGGATGCTATCATAAAAATATAAGTGAAAATACTTTGGAATCCCATTTGTTGGCACCAATTCTTGTAATTCATGATATATCTATCCTTAAGCTTGAATCATATAAACTCCATTTCTGTTTGATGCTTTGTCCAGTTTGATTCCCAAAGATGTGATTGCAAATAGGTTGTTATATAGTCTGCTATTGGTTTGCAATTTTATAGCATCTTCTAAGTCTCCAATAAATAATTTCAATAGTTCTTTTGGTATATATACAAACGGAAGTTTGACCATTCTATTTTGATAACAAAAAAATTGCCTCAAATCTCTTAGCTCCACAATGTCTGCATGAAAGTACTTTTCTTCCAGCTTGTATAAAGTAGAGCATATGAGGATGATACAATTGTTTGTCTATCAAATATTGTTATAGTTATTTTTCATATTTAAACATGATGTGAAAATTAAACGTTATATTATTTTTTTTTTCTTTTCATGTATATTCAATGGGCTTACTTTCTTGTTGCCTTGATTCTAATTGAGCTCTACATAACCATTCCACTTTTTGTTTCCGACCAATGTGATTGTTCTCACAGTTTGTATTATTTATAGGCTATGTATCACTCATTTGTCTTTTTCTTTTTCTTTCTATCCTTTTTTTGTTTTCCTCTACTTTTTATTGGTGACTTTTATTGTTGTATTTTTTTTTTCACCTATTGAATTTGTATTTAATTTGTTAATTTATTTAAAAAAGAATTTAAATAAATATTAATATTTTGTTTAGTAAATTTTTACTATGTTTCAGTAAACTTGTATTAGATGTTTTCTACAAAATGATAAATTGAAATGAGTTTGTTTAATTTCGATAATCATCATAAAGTGAAATCTTACAATATAGCTAGACTCATTTATGTGTTTCCTTCATTTTTTTTTAATTTTTTTTCCCAATCCTAATGCCAATTCCCATGTGAATCTTAAGCTAATTAATTCGAAATTGCAATCTTCATATGTGATTAGGCAAGAAAGATATATTTGTTTATTTTTGCACTCATATTTGTTGGTCACGTTCTCTTTTATTTTCTATTAAATTTAGCATGCACCTTCTACTTTCAATTTTTTATATTTAATAAAAGTAATAATATTTCTAAAATATTTTACTTTTTAGTGATTGTTTTTATATTATATTATATAATAAATTTAAAATTTTTTAATTTGATATTTTTAATTTTTTATAAACTATTTTTCTCAAAATTGTTTCTGAAATATTCTTTTCATATAATCATTTCAATATTTATCTCATAAAACAAAATTTTGCACTCAAAGTTTGAGATAGAGGCAAAATTTGAAATATATGAATATGATTGCAAATTGATTATTAGAATCATTTTAAGAAGAATAAGGTAAAGAAACTAACCGAACATTCGAAATTTTTGAATGATTGGCAGTTGATGCATGGGAAGATCTGGGTACAACCAAATTCTCAAGGTTGCAATCAATCGCGAATGAGCTTTGAAGAGTCCTTTTGCAAACAAACGTGAAAATTAGACTTAATTTTATAATGAGAGAAACATAACAAAATATAAATTACGTAAATTATAAGCCTATAATCTTTTGAATAAAACAAATAATTTTAGTGACAGAATCCTTTTCTTAGAGGGGGAGTTGAAATTGTTTACTTCGTTGGATTATGATTAATAATTACATAAAATATAGTGGAACATATTTTGAAAATAATAATATTAGACATAAAATATAAATTACTTGAACATATCTTTAAAATAATAATAATATTAATTTAAAGTAATAATATTTCTGTATTACTTATTTATCCATTATTAAAAGTTATAAATAAAATAAAGATACGTGAACATTAGGCTTAATTATAATAAAATATAAATTACGTAAATTATAATCCTATAATATTTTGAATAAAACAAATAATTTTAGTGACAGAATCTTTTTCTTACTTGAATTAAAATTTTTAATATTAATAAATTAGATTGAATTTAGGTGGGTTAGAATTGTTTACTTAGTTGGACTAAGATTATTTGAAACATATCTTCAAAATAATATAATATTAAACATAACATATCAAATATAAACTACAACATATTTTTAAAATAATAATAATATAATTTAAAGTAATAATATTTCTAAATTACTTATTTATCTATTATTAAAAGTTATAAATCTAGACATGTTTGTGGTTTTTGTTTTAAAAAAAAAAAGTTGAATGTTCCTGCTTGAAAAATAAACATTTTTACTTTGGAAAAAAAATTTTCATTAATTATCCACGGGCCTACACAGTAGAGGAGAGACATGCAAATTTAAGTTTTCAGTTTCGCTATATTATTTTACATCGTCACACACTCTCTGACTTCTGCTCTATGCTTTCATTCTTCTTTCTCTTTGGCTCAGCTTTTACACACACCAAAACTAATCCTAATTCCTAATCAAAGTAGACCCATTTGTTAATTTTTTATCAAATTTGAGTGCTTTGTAGGATTAATATTTATTAAGAATTGAGAAAATTTTGATTGCTTATAATCAAATAACTATAAAAGCAAACTGTTCATTAAACACAAACTAAACCTAAGCCATAAGCTATAAAATTAAATCTAAGTATATAAAATTTGTTTAATGTTTAAAAATAAAGTAATAGAATAAAATGTATTAAGAATCAATCTTTTTCTATTTTAGTCCTTTTTTTTTTTGTGTTGTTCTGCTTCTTGTTTTTCTTCTTTGCCTTCTTCTCCTTCATCTTCTTCTTCCTCTTTTTCTTCTTCTTCCAAATTTACAAGTTCTTGAACCTCAATTGCAATAAAGTTTTTGATATATTCTTTCACTTTATCATCTTTGGTCAATCTCACAAGAAAATAATATTCTCTATTCTCATCTTGCATTCGTTGCAATTTCTTGTAGTATTCACTTTTCTCTTGTTTTTCCTTTAGAAAACAATTAAAAACAAAATATTATAAAATTTACATAAGGTAAAAATTTATAATAGAGCATAAACAAACATGTATTGACTCTTTATATTCTTTTATCGGGCATCCCATCAAAATTTGAACATTGTCATATAAAGTCAACCAAGCATAAACATCTCCATTATAAATCTCAAATTTTAACATATACCTATATTTTTTTAAAAATATAAAAATACATCATATTAATATAAAATTGCAAGAACGACATAGAAATTTTAATTGTTGTTTGAAATCATAGGATTCATACCTTAAAATATAGTTTGCATCTTGATTCTTACATTTGTAGCATGTAAGCTTACCTTCTATCTTGGTTGGATAAATTTTACTGGTACATTTTTTACAAGATTCATGTTAATCCAAAAGTTTATTGTCAATCCTAGAAATTTTTACTTTAAAACAACATTTAAGTCCCTAAAAATTTAGAAGTAATTAATATCAATAAAAAAATCATATACTCTATGTTAAAGGAAAAAATGTATAATATTACTTACTTGAAACACCTTTTCTTTTGCTTCCTTCAAACTCAATTGTAGTGCTCTTTTAATTCTTTTTTTATTTGATAAAAAACTTGTCTTATTTTTACCTAGCATATTGAAGTTGTAACTAAAGACAAGAAAAGATCTAATTAGCATTTGTAATCTTTAGAAAAATTATAGCAATTTTATCTTTTATTATTATTATCACTTGTTTTGATTTACTTACGTGTTTGGTAAGTCATCAACTTCAATCATATTTGGACTAATTTGAATGGTACTGATATGATTAACTAAAAATTGAAGATTATCTATAAGAAAATAAAAAGAATGTTGTCAATATATAAAAATAATATAATAATAATTAAAAAAAACTTAACAATTTTTTTCTTTTCAAATATTTGATTAGATGTATACCACATGTACAAATAAATAACTATGGTCTTTGTGTATGGAATCCAGATGAGGATGGTTTAGCGGATAGAAAAATATTGCATAAGAAATCTATCTATAAAATTTAAAGAATGAATTTATATATAAACCTATTTGCAGACATGGAGGTAAAAAATATGATGTATTTTATTTAATTTAATATATAATATAGTTACGAATGTACTAAATGGGTTAATATATTTAGGAGAAAGCATAAAATATATACATAATGCAAAAGATACTATAACATGAAATCCACTTTCTTCAAGCTATTCCGGGATTTTAAAGGTTAAAAAGCAATTATTGAGCAAATAAAAAACTCACCTTCATAAAATGAAGATTTAACATTTGATAATACAATAATAGGTTTATCATTACTATTTCTCACCGAATTTTCAAGTATTTCACATTCGTTTTGTGCTAGATCATCCCAAAGAATTAATTGCAATTTTTGTAAGCTACAAAATAAAATAAAAAATTATAATTATATTACTAATTACTAATATTTACAAATAACATTAAAAAATAATATATAAAGTAAAGAGAAAAGAATCAATTACTTTGCAGTAAGGATGATGATGCCTCTTCTATAACCTCCATTTTTTGTGAAAAAAGCTAGTTGGATATGAATTGCAACAGCAAGAAAATCTATATAAAATGAAATAATTATTAAATGTAATATATAATGTAAAAATTTAAAATTAAATATTTTCTTTTAATTATAAAAAAGAAAATATACCAAACAATTGATTATCATTTTTTGTTGCACTATCTTACACATAATCAAAAAACTAAAATTATAAAATAAAATTTGAGGAAATATCTTTGATAGATGATCCGTAACAATTGTATTCGAATTAAAATTCAATTCAATATCTTTATGAATACTGAGGAATATTGAATTGATTTTTTTAACAGAACCATTGCAAATAATGTAAGTATTCCAACTTCAAAGGAATCATTAAACTTATCAAACCAATTGTTCCAAATAGTTATAGCAATTTTAGTACTTGAAAAAATCAATTAGAAAGTAAAGCAGTTTTTTTTTTTGCAAAAAATCATGACATGCATAATGATATTTTTATAAAAAACTTATCTTATCATTAACAAAAATTAATTTCTTAAGTTGACGACCTTGAGAAATATCAACTAAATTTATTCGAAGTAGTAAAACCTTAATAGCAAATATTTTTTGTCCTTCATGAATAGAATCAATGGATGAATATTCATCATTATTATTTTTCTTGATTCCTTTAACCATGATAATTGTTGCAAGAAAAAAAAAACAAAGCAAAAAATAATGGATGAGAAATAAAGAGAAACAAATAAAAGAAAGAGAACTAATGAACCATATTAATAATCCTATAATTCTTTGAATAAAACAAATAATTTCGGTGACAAATAATCATTTTCTTACTTGTATTATAATTTCGGTGACAAAGAATTCTTTTCTTCCTTGAATTATAATCCTATAATTCTTATCCAATATTAATAAATTAGATTGAATTTGGGTGGGTTGAAATTGTTTACTTAGTTGGATTATGATTAATAATTACATAAAATATGGTGGAACATATTTTCAAACTAATAATATTAAACATAAAATATAAATTATGTGAAAATTAGACTTAATTTTATAATGAGAGAAACATAACAAAATATAAATTACGTAAATTATAATCCTATAATCTTTTGATTAAAACAAATAATTTTAGTGACAGAATATTTTTCTTACTTAAATTAAAATTTTTAATATTAATAAATTAGATTGAATTTGGGTGGGCTGGAATTGTTTACTTAGTTGGATTATAATTAATAAATACATAAAATATAGTGGAACATATTTTAATTTTATAATAAGAGAAATATAATATAAAATATAAATTATGTAAATTATAATTCTATTATCTTGTGGAACATATTTTCAAAATAATATAATATTAAACATAACATATCAAATATAAACGTGAACGTATCTTTAAAATAATAATAATAATATAATTTAAAGTAATAATATTTCTAAATTACTTATTTCTCCATTATTAAAAGTTATAATTCAAATAGAGATAGAGATACTTTACTGTCATTTTATCTGTCCTTTATTTCCACTTTTATATATAGTATGATATAATGATATATATATAATTCATTTTAACTATCCAAAAAAATTATATTTACATTATTTTAATGTCATGCATATTTAATAAAGTTAAATTATAATAATTATATTTTCAATATTAATATACAATATTACAAAATTTTGCATATAAATTATTTTTATTCCTATTAAAATATTCTAATAAAATATTTAAAAAATTATTACATATTTTACATTTAAAATTAAAAAATATATAAATAGATCAATTTTATTATATATTAAAATTTTATTTAAAAATAATTTTGAATATATATTAATCTAAATTATAGAAACTATAAATATTAATATTTTGAACAAATAATTATGTATACAATATATTTAATATTTATTTTTATATTTTATTGTGTATAAAGAAGTTAAAGGTTATATATTGATAAAATTTTATTTTATTCGGTTCAACTTTGGTTGAATTTCTGAATTTTAATTCTATATTTTTTTTCCAATTCGTTAGTTAGATCGAGCCTGAAAATATTGGAAAAAAATTGAAATTTTTAATACATATTGTGGAGACTAAATATTAAAGTCAGATACTTTACTGTTATGAAATAAAGAATAATGGAGAAAGAATATTATGAGAGAGTAGGAGAAGAAAGCTGTTTTTTTCTCATTGCTTGTGACATCTATTTATAGGTGTAAATATATTACAGAGATAAAGTTATATTTGCATAAGGAATCTATATATAAAATTAATGATAAACATCCAACATAATCCAACTACTTTAATATTATTATAACACTCCACCTTGGATATCTATTACATAAATTATGTCTCGTTAAAACTTTACTAAGAAAAATCATGTGGAAAAACCTTAGTGAAGGAAAAAGAATACACTATTCATATGGAAATTTGTGTCATAACACTGCCTCATTAAAAAACTTGCTAAGAAAATTCAATGGAATAAAACTTAGGCTAAGGAAAAAAGAGTATAGCGCATAAAAGTTTCCCTCTCATAGAAACACGACTTCTAATAAAGATCTCTTAGTTGGCGTATGCCAATTTTGTTCATCAACTTCCCAAATATTATTGTAAAGAGTGCTTTTGTAAATAAATCTGTCAAATTATTAATTGATCGAATTTGATGAATAACTAAAACCCCTTGCTTTTGAAGGTTATATGTGAAAAAGAACTTTGGCGAAATGTGCTTGGTTCTATCTCCTTTAATGTATCATCATTTGAATTGTGCAATATAAGTAGTATTATTTTCATATAGCACAGTTGGACTTCCTTTGTCAAATGAGAAGTCACATATTTCTTTGATATATTGGATCATAGAGTTCAACCATATGCATCCTCTACTAGTCTTATGAATTGTCAATATTTCAGCATGATTAAATGATGTAGCAGTTAGAGTTTACTTAGTAGAATGCCAAGATATAGCAGTGCCACCATATGTAAACAAATAATTCGTTTGTGATTGAGCTTTAAGTGGATTAGACAAATATCTAGCATATGCATATCCAATTAATTCAAACTTTGAGTCCTTTGGATAAAATAAACTCATGTTTGATGTACCACAAAAATAACGGAATATTTGTTTCACACTATTCAAATGTCTTCGAATTGGTGAAGAATTATATCTTGCTAGTAAACTCACAGAGAATACTATATCAGATCTTGTACAATTAGCAAGATATATTAATGATCTAATAGCACTGAGATATGATACTTTTGGACTAAGTATTTCTTCACCATTTTCTTGAGGACGAAAATGATCATTTTTTACATCCAAATGTCTAACAATCATGGGGGAACTCATTGGATAAGATTTATCCATATTAAAACGTTTTAATATATTTTTCAATATAAGTTGACTGATGGATAAAAATCCTTTCAGATAAATGCTCGATCCGCAGGCCGAGACAAAATTTTGTTTGTTCCAAATCTTTCATTTCAAACTCATTTGTTAAATAAGTTATTGCTTCTGTCAACTTTTTCGGAGTTCCAATGATATTTAAATCATTAACATAAACCGCAATAATAACAGAATTAAAATTTATTTTCTTAATAAAAATACACAGATAAATAAGATTGTTAGTATATCTTTTCTCCAAAAGATATTCACTAAAGCGGTTATACTACATTCATCCAGATTGTTTTAATCTATACAAGAATCTTTGTAGCTTAATTGAATACATTTTTCAAGGTTTTGAGCTACATGCTTTAGGCATTTTTAGTCCTTCAGGGACATTAATATAAATTTCATTATCAAGTGATCTATATAAATAAGTTGTAACAACATTCATAAGTCGCATATGGAGTCCTTCTAAACTTGTCAGGCTAATTAAAAATCTAAATGTAATTGCATCTACAACTGGAAAATACGTTTCTTCATAATCAATGCTAAGTCTTTTTGAGAACCCTTGTGCTACAAGTCTTGATTTGTATCTCACAATTTGATTTTTTTCATTGTGTTTACATACAAAAACCCATTTATAGCCTACCGACTTAATATTTTCAGGTGTAAAAATAATTGGCCCAAAAATTTGGCATTTTTCTAATGAGTTTAATTATGGCTGGATTGCATCTTTCTTTTTAAGCCAATCATTTCTTTGTCGACATTCATTAATGGACTTAGGTTCAATGTCCTCATTTTCCTTTGCAATATCAATTACTACTGTATATGCAAATATATTGTTGACAACAGTTTCACTTCGGTCCCATCTTTTTCTTGAAATGACATAGTTGATTGAGATCTCATTATTTTCATAATTTTCAAATACCTGAACCTCTTCAGGTGTTACTTGCTCATCTATGTCATATGTTATAGGCTCTCCAGAAGCAACAATAATTTTTGAACTGTCGCTTTGTTTATTTTTTTCCATTTTCTTTTTTGGATTTTTATCTTTGGAACTGAGTGGCCTCCCACGCTTCTGGCGTGTTATGGACTCATTTGCTATAATATTAACATATTGTCCTAATGGGATATCAATTCTAATTGGAACATTTTCAACTGGTATATGAGATTTAGTAACTCTTTTTGGATTACAAAATGCATCTGACAATTGGTTTGCTATACTTTGTAAATGAATGATCTTTTAAACTTCTAATTCATATTGTTTTGTAGAAGGATCAAGATGATTTAATGATGGCTCATTTAAATAATTTGTTTCTCTAATTGCTTGTTCTCTCTCCCCAATTTAGGAAACAGAGCCTCATTAAAATGATAATCATTAAATCTCGCAGTCAAGACATTCCCAGTTAATGATTCAAGATATTTAAATATAGAAGGGGATTCATATCCAATATATATTCTCAATCTTTTTTGGGGTCCCATTTTTGTGCGATGTGAGGGGGTCAATTGGGACATAAACAACACATCCAAATATTCTCAAATGGAAAATATTTGGCTCATGACTAGAAACCAATTGTAAATAGTGAAAATTGATGATAACTAGTTGGTCTGATGTATATAAGAGTTGTTGCATGTAAAATTGCATTTCCCCAAGCAATAATTGAGAGGTTGGTTTTCATAAGCAATTGTCTAGCTATTAATTGGAGACGTTTAATAAAAGATTCTACTATACTATTTTGAGTATGAACATGAGCTACATGATGTTTAACAATTATTCAAATTGATATGCAATAATCATTAAAGGTCTTAGATGTAAATTTACTACCATTATGAAGATGAATTATCTTAATAGCATATTCTAGAAATTGTGCTTTTAATCGAATTAATTGAGCAAGTAATCTAGCAAATGCTAGATTTCGAGTTGATAATAAATATACATGTGACCATCTTGTTGATGCATTTATTAACACTATAAAATATCTAAATGGTCTATATGATGGATAAATTGGTTCACAAATATCACCTTGTATAAGTTCTAGAAATTTAGGTGATTTATTTTGAATTTTGCTTAGTAAAGGCCTAATAATTAACTTTCCTTGAGAGCAAGCCGAACATGAAAATTCATTAGATTGAAGAATCTTTTGGTTCTTTAATGGATGACCATATGAGTTCTCAATAATTTTTCACATCATTGTTGATTCAAGATGACCTAAACGATTATGCCAAATAAGAAATATATTTAGGTTAGTAAACTTTTGGTTTACTACCACATTTGTTTCAACTGTACATATATGTGTGTAATATAAGCCAGAGGAGAAAGAAAATATATAATTTCTCTAATAAACATTGCTTACCCATTACAAGAGTTGTAGTATGAAGATATTTAATATTTTTGATATTTGTAGTCTCAAAATGATATCCATTCTGGCGAATATCTTTAAAACTCAATAAACATCTGTGAGATTTTGGGGAGAATAATACATTTCTAATAAAGATATATGTATATCCAGATACTAACATATTTGCTTTTCTAGAGCCTTTAATTATTCTTTTACTACCATATATCATATTAACATAAGGTTCTCCCATTATTAGGTAAGAGAAATATTTCTTGTTTTTTAATATGGTGTATGTGATTGCACAATCCGTAAGACATAAATCAACATCATTTACTCTTAATTTTACTAATGATTGAGTAGATTCCATAATATTTTCATAAAAATAAAATAAATAAATAAATAAAAATATTTATAAGAAACATATTAATAATGCAATGAAAATTAATCCAAAAAAAAATTATTCAAGTTTCTAACACTTTGAACTAGTGTTTAAATAAAAGAAAAAAAACATAAATTAAACTAAGGAGCTAAAGGAAATACATAATTTTAGACATTTATATTATCCATATTTGATTATATTTCCAAACTCATATTATTCAGATATATTTCGACATCTAGTATCCAAGACAAATAATTCTTGCCCTTGATGTCGAGTGCTACAAATTTGAGTTTTGTCAAATTCGACATTGTCTATACAAAATAAATAATATTTTAATTAAACATAAAATATTATTATAATACTAAATTTCATGATACTTAATTATTTAGGAATTTAGGGTCATATTCTTCAAGAATATACACATTAGTTATTTATTTAATTAGTTCTTCAAGAACTAAAACTAATACTAATTCTTCAGGAATTAGAATTTATAATACAAGTTTTTTAACAATTGTATAAGTTTTTTAACAATTGTATACAACAATAGTTATTCAGAAACTATAATCAATATTACTTAATAAGTGGTTTAAATATAGAAATAAAATAAATGATGAATATGAATTAATATGAATTTTAAATTAACCATAGAATCTATATCGACCAAATCTACATTATTGTACTAGTAAAGTGAACAATGTTTAAGAAAAAAATATTAGAATTAGGAAAGTGATAATAACAATTAGTTATTTATTTAATTAGTTCTTTAAGAACTAAAATTAGTACTAGTTCTTCAAGAACTATAATTTATAATATAAGCTCTTCAGAGAACCAGAAAAAATATTAGTTCTTCATAAACTAAAATTTATAATACAAATTTTTCTTATGAACTATGTATAACATTAGTTCTTCAAGAATTAAAATTTATGATACAAGTTATTCAAGAACTAAAATTTATAATTCAAGTTCTTCAAGAACTATATATAACACTAGTTCTTAAGAACTAAAATTTATAATTCAAGTTCTTCAATAACTATATATAACATTAGTTCTTAAAAACTAAAATTTATAATAAAAGTTATTTGAAAACTATATAATATTAGTTTTTCAGAAACTAACATGTGTTTAATACAAAAAAAAATCAAACCGAAAAATAAATAAATAAAAAAAGTGCATAATATATAATATAACATGGATGTTCTCAAAGAACTATAGGTGCATGTAATATATAATATATACTATGATACATGTTAACATAATTATAGTTACATAATTAGAAATGCAGATCTTTTCCAATGGACCTAGCATGTAAAAATTTATGTCACTGTGTCAGTGCCAATACAACTAAGTAAAAAAGCCAACAATAGAAGAAAGCTAATATTAGCAAGAGACATCATTTGTCAATTAACAATTAGTACTATGCCCATTCATATAAATTCCATCATAAGCTATTTAAAGTTGGAAAAAGTATGTTCAACAAAAAAGAAAAAGATAATATGAAAAATATAATGGAAAAAACTTACTTAATGAGTCATATATCATAGGAACTAACATATGTTGAAATTAAATAATAGCAAAAAAAAATTCAAACCAAATAAAATAAATAAATAAAAGTACATAATATATAATATAACATGAATGTTCTCAAAGAACTACGGGTGCATATAATATATAATATATATTATGATACATGTTAACATAATTACTATAATTAGAAAGAAAAATATTTTCCAATGGGCCTAGCATATAAAAATTTATATCATCATAAAAGAGCTAACAATAGAAGAAAGCCAATATTAACAATAAACATCGCTTGTCAATTAACAATTAGTACCATGTCTATTCATATAAATTATATCATAAGTTATTTAAAGTCTGGAAAAACATATGTCCAATAAAAAAGAAAAACATAATATGAAAAACATAATGGAAAAAACTTAGTGAGTGTACTTTTCTAAAAATTAAAATTCACCATTTAAAGTAAAAAATAATACTTAAAATTTAATGTATATGGTTTTGAGTAAAAATAGAAAAAAAAAATTTACCTAGAAATAATAATAAAATTTTCGTACTACTACAAAAATGTAAAACATACAAACACACAAAAATATGAATTTGAAATTAAAGTTTTAGACTTTACCTACTGCAATCGTGCTAATAATGTGTTATAAAATAAAGAATAATAGAAAAATAATATTATGAGAGAGTAGGAGAAGAAAAAAGAAAATAGATTTTTTCTCATTGATTATGACACATATTAGAAATATTACATATATAAATTTATATTTATATAAAAAAATCTATTTATAAATATAATAATAGACATTTAATATAATCCAACTATTTTAATATTATTGTAACACTTCAAACTTTTATCATGATTAATTTACTGTTAGTTTGTCAATTATGCCCGGTAAAAAAAGTATATTATTTTAACCCAATTTAAATGTATTTATTAGAACTTTTAAAAAAGGGTAAAATTTGAAGAAGCAATGGCGAAACTCAGAGGAGACTGCTTCCAATCCAACAATTTCTAGAAATAACAGTTGAAGTAGGAAAACAAGCAAATCTGATTTTTATAAAGATTTCGAGGGTCAAAAACAACAGACAAATTTCAAATTTCACAGAGTGAAGGCTTTTGATTTAATTAATTATTTAGGTAAAGTTGAGCATCAAATCAAATCCTCTCTTCATTCTATTCTAGTCTCCATTGCTTGTTCCATTCACCTGGTGTTTTTTGGTTTTAAATAACCTACAGAGGGTAAGTAAACGAAATTAAATGCTTAAATTTCTTCCTTTGATGTTTCAATTTGATCTTTTTAGTCTGATTTTAATGCTCTTCTGCATATTTTGTTGGATGTTATCATCGGAAATCTGAGAAGCTAGGGTTTGTGTTAAATGCAGGATAATAGCATTGCTACATAGTAAGTGATTATAAGATTATAATGGAGACAGGAGGCAATTCTCTGCCTTCGGGTGCTGACGGGGTAAAGAGGAAAGTATGCTATTTTTATGACCCAGAAGTCGGGAATTATTATTATGGGCAAGGTCACCCTATGAAGCCCCATCGAATTCGAATGACCCATGCTCTGCTTGCGCATTATGGGTTGCTTCAGCATATGCAGGTTCTTAAGCCCTTTCCTGCTCGAGATAGGGATCTTTGCCGCTTTCACGCCGATGATTATGTGGCTTTCCTCCGAAGCATCACCCCTGAGACCCAGCAGGACCAACTCAGGCAACTCAAGCGTTTTAATGTTGGTGAAGATTGCCCAGTTTTTGATGGCTTATACTCCTTCTGTCAGACTTATGCTGGTGGTTCTGTTGGTGGTGCTGTCAAGTTAAACCACGGTCTTTGCGATATTGCCATCAATTGGGCTGGTGGACTTCATCATGCTAAGAAGTGTGAAGCTTCTGGTTTCTGCTATGTCAATGACATTGTTCTCGGTATCTTGGAGCTTCTTAAACAGCATGAGGTTTATTATCCTTTTTTCTTTGACTCTGTTTTTTGTTGTTACTGGGCACAGCGGGTTCTTTATTGCATCAGGACATTATTAATGCTCGTTATGTGTCCTTCCTGCAATTTTTCGATTGTAGTAGTTGGCCTCTGGTTGATCTAATTCAATAGACGAGTTTATGAACAATGTCGATTTTAATGATTCTATGCCTCTAGGCTACTTGTTTAGCATTCCAGGAATATCACTCTGATTATTATCCCACCATCACTGCCAAATTGATTATATCAGAAACTGAAGGGCAGGAGTGTTATAAAAGACATGATGCAATCAAGACAACTATGATTTTGACTATATTAGATCGAGTCATATAATTGACTTTGCTGTATAATTCTGCGCCTTTAACATTTTTCTTTTACAGCGTGTTCTCTATGTTGACATTGACATTCATCATGGTGATGGTGTGGAGGAGGCATTTTACACCACTGATAGGGTCATGACTGTTTCGTTTCATAAATTTGGAGATTACTTTCCTGGCACAGGAGATATTCGTGATATTGGATATTCGAAAGGGAAATACTACTCCCTTAATGTTCCACTGGATGATGGAATTGATGATGAAAGCTATCATTCTCTTTTTAAACCAATAATTGGAAAAGTGATGGAGGTTTTTAGGCCGGGTGCTGTTGTTCTTCAATGTGGCGCTGACTCATTATCTGGGGATAGATTGGGATGCTTCAATCTTTCAATCAAGGGCCATGCAGAGTGTGTCAAATTTATGAGATCTTTCAATGTGCCATTATTGCTGCTGGGTGGTGGTGGTTATACCATTCGGAATGTTGCTCGCTGCTGGTGCTATGAGGTGAATGCTGTGTTTTTAGAAACAATTTTATTGATTTAGATCTTCTAAATGAAGGAACTCTCTTCAATAACTTATATATAGTATTTCAAATGCTTTGCATTTAATATTTTCCATTATCTGATTGCTTTTTTGGTTAAATATGTTTTATGTAAAGCAGACTGGAGTTGCACTTGGAGTGGAAGTTGATGACAAGATGCCACAACATGAGTATTATGAATATTTTGGTCCAGACTACACCCTTCATGTTGCTCCTAGTAACATGGAAAATAAGAATTCACGTCAATTACTTGATGAAATACGATCTAAACTTCTTGATAATCTCTCAAAACTTCAGCATGCACCCAGTGTTCAGTTTCAGGATAGACCTCCCAATACAGAGATCCCAGAGGTATGAATTTTTGCTGCCCTTTTGGTTTTGTAGTTCTCTAATCACTACCAAATTCGAAGTTCTGTCCAAATCTTAATTGCATTCAGTTACCATACTCAAATAGAATATCTTCTTATATTTGGTTCCTGTCTTCCTGATATAATATTCTTTTTGTTTACCATTGGCATTGAATAATATAGCATCATTTTGGCTTGAAGAGCGTGAATATTATGCGTCCTAAGTTGAATGAATATATCTTAAAATGAATTATCTGTTTGACATTTACTGAAGTTGTTTTTGCATCTATTTCTCTGTGCTGAATTGATTTTTTGCTTTCAACTCCTTTAGCTGCCAAATCTGAATTCAGAGGTACGAAAGGTATGGCTATCATGAGTTTTGTTTTCCCTATATTTTATTTTGTTCCATGGCGACAAAGTTGGCAATCATGAATATGGTGCTACAATTGATAATATATATGCAGAAATGGATGGCCTGGCTATATTTATTCTTACTTTTTCTATTTTAAAGGTGTTTAGTGCATGGCAATGAAGTATATTGGAATTATGATTTAGTAGGATGGTGATAAAAAACTTATCATACAATATCCATATTGCTCCTTTACATTCTGTTGCACTTATAAATGTGTTTTATGTTCTTGTATCCAGTTTGACTTGGATTTCTTGCTATTAATAATAGTCTAGGTCTGACTTGTTGGCTGTTGCATGGCTCTAGCTTAATTCGGACTGAATGTTGTCTTGTGGTTGATTGAGAACAATCAGGCAGACGAAGATCAGGATGATGCAGATGAGAGATGGGATCAAGATTCAGACATGGAAATAGATGATGAGCGGTATATTATTGCAGCCACAATTCTTCTGGAATGAAATAGAAAGAAAATTTTCCTCTTGTTTTGTGTGTGCTGTTTTCTAACTTCTCATTTATGCAGCAAGCCTTTACCAAGCAGAGTGAAGAGAGAAATAGTTGAGGCTGAGCCAAAAGATCCAGTATGCTCTATTTTCTGATCTCATGCTGAAGAAACATAATGAATCACTTTACCATCACGATATCCATGATAAAAAATTGTCCGCATATAAATTGATAGTTTAGTCTAATGTTTTGGATGAGTAAGAACAATTTGGATAATGAACATTTGAATATTGAGCTAAGTTGAATTTAGCAGGAAAAAAGGTGCATTAAATGTTGTCTTCTACCATTTTATTTTTCACCTCCTGTGTCTCCAATCCAACTATGTGAATAGTCTTTCTAATTAACCTTTCATTGAAATGCCAGCGACCTGATTTTCTATTTTGGAAAAGACACTAATAACAGATCCGTGGAAGTATATGTTTCTTTCCTGTAATTTTCGTCTCTGTTCTTTAATGTAGAATTATAACCAGTATAATGAACCCCCAATAAATATTAGTTATTATGTTAAATACTTATTATGGGATTCCTTGTGAATCAATCCAGTTCTTCTCAGCCAGTTAATCTCAGATCAGAAATATCATGTTTCTACTTACAAGTTACAACCATTGCTCTACAGCACATAACCTTCTTTAGGTGATCATCAGCCCCATTTTTTTCTCTTGTTAAAAAAACATGATTGCTCCCATTTCTATTTCATTTTCATGATCATTTAAACCTAGAAAATGATCAATACAGATGAGGCATTGGCTGTTAAAAGTAATGAAATACAGACTAACTTGCAATTTGAGAATTGAAGCAAGCAGCAAACTGAGAAGATGATTCTACTCTTGAACTGCCTGCTAGCGAATAACCCTTCTAAAGCAGTTCCTGGACCATGTTAATCACTCTTCTGTGTAAAAGTCTTTAGTTTCAAACCTAAATCACAAAAGATAGGATATTTGAATTTTGATTTAGCAGTCTTGTCGAATGCATGTTCTAGGTTTCGGTGACTGCTTTTTGTTTTTACTCATTAATTGGAGCTTAATCCAGTGACATGGTTGTTCTTTTATGATGCAATAATATGATCAGTTTCGAATGCATGTTCTAGGTTTGGGTGTCTGCTTTTTGTTTTTACTCATTAATTGGAACTTAATGCTGTGACATGGTTGTTCTTTTATGATGCAATAATATAATCAGTTACAGACACTCCAATGTCTAACATTGTTGATGCCCCTCATCCTATATCATATTAGTGTGACATCTTCATTGCAACTTATGTATCTGTAGTCAATAAATGTTAGATCCTGGGATTTATGGATACTAACTGCATTATAATTAATGTATTTTGCTACAATGATTTACTACAGGAAAGTCAAAAAGGAACTGCAGAGCATGCTCGATGCTTTGAAACAACAGTGGATGAATCTGCCAATGCAAAGGTAAGGTTTTATGGTTTAACATTTGCCAGAAACTCATTTCATGAAATTGCACATGGTAAGAATGCTTTAGACAAGTTTTTCTGATTTGATATTATCGGTTGCAGGCATTAGATATTGGTCCGATGCAAATTGATGAATCAAGTATGAAAGTTGAGCAGGAAAACATGAACAAGCCATCCGATCAAGCATTTACCAAACCTTGAGATTGAAATTCATGTTCATAGACCCTGTCAAGTACATGATGGATGAGTCTTTTCAACTTATTCAAGCCATTAAAACTTAATAGTTTTAGCACAAGATACGAAATAGCTTTGTTACAGTCTATGGATTGTTTTAGATAAAAGTTTTATGCACATTGTTTAAGCTTGGAATGAAGCTTGCATTGATCTCTTGTATCATTTGCAATTTTATATTTTGCCAGTGAAAAGCATTAATAGAAATGAGTTTCCCACCTATTCCATATTTGGTATACAGATGCCCATTTGGACTGTTCATGATTAATTAAAAATTTCGAGGGTTGAATAGTTTATAACGCTACCTGAGTGAGCAGTAATTCTGCATTAAACGAGCTTGATGACAGCGATGACTAGGTCAAGGTTTGTTACTATAATTGAATGTGATTGAGTTTTTGATTATTTTGATCAAATAGTTAATTGTTTATATAAAAAAAAAAATCTTGTAAATAGAAGAATTACAATGGTTATGTATTTAATAAAATGTAATTATAGATTATTTATTTTACAGCTAACACGTTAGAGAGAAAAACAAAATACATGCTCAGCTCAAATTCATATCACTCCGCCTCCAACGGCAGAAGCCACTTGATAGTGTCTGAATGGGCATTTTCGCAATTTCTAGTCACTTTCCCATCCCATATTCATTTAAATAATGCAAAAGGCCGATTTCCATAAACAAAGAAGAAATCTACACTATGTTTGAGATGGAAAATTTTTAGATGACAAATATGTAATGTAATTAATTGTCTCAACAGAAGATACATAATTTTTTACTCAGATTCATAGATAGGAATAAAAACATTTAAGGTGAATATGAAACTAAATCTTTCCTCAAATAACATCTCGAAGTTAGACACCTTGTGATATGTGATACTAGAGCATATATTTATATTTATAATGAGAATATGAAATGACTAAAATACCCTTTACTCATACATAGACTAGTGATAGGATAGATAACATGCCATTAAAGGTTCTTTTCGATACCGTAAAATTTTCCATGTGTTATTATTATGGCAAGGTGGTCCAAGCTCTTCAGAGCGCCTTTGTCCACTTTTTGCTAGCAATTTCTATTATTTTTGTCAAGTTGGCCCAAGCTCTAGAGAGTGTACTTGACATAAATATGGACACAATTTATTCAGAATAGATCAGTAAGTGAATAGGATGGTCTAAGCTCTAAGAGCACTCCTATTCACAACTTGTATTCAATTGTCTAGGAATTGAGTAATTGGACAAGTTAGTCTAAATTGAGATTATGAGGTATTTTATATTGCAGTTACAACTTCCGCTTTTCAGGTACACTTCCTTTCTATAAGATTGTTAACGTGGCTACGTGATATTGGAGTGATTGAGATCAAGGGAATTGAATTGTCTGTTGATAATATGAATGCTATGTACTGTATGACTGTATGCCAGAATTTATATGATTATATGTATCACTAACCTTTTAGTAGCTTAGCGTATGGGTTTCTCTGCACGCAGATTTGGAGCCGTAGATCGTGTTAACTGAAGAGAATGCCCAGCTGTTAGAGTCAGATCAGATTCAGAGTCGGTTACTCATGCATTTCTTTTATTTGTTATTCACTTATTTATGGGGCAGAGTCGAGACATTGAAAAAAAAACTATTTAGTTTAAATTGGTTAATAAGTGGGTGAGTTGTAGCCCTGGATTCATACATCAGTTATTTTATTTTATTTATGGAATTAAATTAGTATTCAGTTTATATGATATGATACGATGTGCATATTTGATATGGTTAAGTATTATATGATAGGAAATAATTTTAATTAGGACGTAATTTTTATAAGTTAAATAAAATAAATTGGCAAGCATTTTCCTATATAGTAGCGTTTAGTCTACTACATAGGAGGGTATACTACCTGAGGCTACACATGGCACGTGCATGTACCACATCCTAAACAACCTTAAGGTAAAGTTCAACAAAAACACCTCCAAAATTAGAGATTCATTCAGAAGAGTAGCTAAAGCATATACTCTGGAACAGTTCCAGTACTACATGGATGAGCTTTATAGAATTGAAGCAATAATCAATAAATACGGGTGAATTACATGGACGGTACTTTAACTATCTAACTCA
>CATIWF010046781.1:0-19135 GCA_949630135.1 Balakata baccata
GTAACTAGGTAAGCTCCCCGGAATTCTGTTATCGGGACAGTAAATTCATGCTCCGTTTTCTTCAAGTTTTAGACCGAATCTAAAGACACACAAAACATAAAAGTTGTAGCTTTATGTCTTAGGTTCATGGATATATAAATAGTTTTGCATGATTTGGTGTCTGTAAAAAGATATGGGCATCGGACTAGAACTGGTTCCATTGAGGCACCTAGCTGAATCACTTTCTGTTTTGATTGTGTTTCTATATGATAGAATCATTATTTGAGGAATCTCAAAACATAAAAGTTGTAGATATATGTGTTATCTAGTTGTATACCAAATTTCAGGATTAGAATATGGGCGGATGTTGATTTATAGGCAAGAGAGTCATGCCTGTTCCATATTTGACCTGCCTGCTTAGTGTTCTGGGCAGATCCAGTCAGTTGTTGGCCACTTTTGAGCTCCGTATAGACATAATCTGTAAATGGTATATATGATGCTTAGCTGTCAAATGTTGCAAAGTGATAGTATTATATGATTCAAAAAAAAAAAATCCCTCATTATAAACAGGAGTATGTTCCATTATATGCAATATACGACAACATGATATAAGTATAAGTGATATCCATAGGTATAAGGTGTTACATTTGATATATTAAATATATAGTGGCAAATACAAATTTTAAAGGGGGCAAGATAAAAATTTTTTATAAAAATTAGAAAGAGTATTAAAAAATTTTAGAGATATTGAAAGAGAATTTTGGGGACATGTCTGCCTGGTTGAACTACTTGTATTCACTCCTACAAGTTTTTGACAAGTCAGAATGCTATAATTAAAGTCAAACAGCTGCAACCGACACTCTTTATTTATTTATTTTTTCCATACAATTATTAACTTTAGGTGAAGAATTTCCATATAAATTATCATCAAGTTTAGAATTAAAATTCGTATTTATTTAACACTTGATTGAGACATCATTAATTAACATAATGTATTTTTCTTAGTAGCAGCATGAAATCTATTTATAATAAAAAAAATCAATACATATCTATAATAAAAAAAATGAAATGACCTATTCTATAATATTTTGGGTTTGATAAATGATTCCAATAATAATAATAATAATTATGAGGATTTAGGATTGGTAAAGCAGAAAAAAATATCATTTCTGCCATCATGGCTTTTGATGGGTTGAATTGTACCGTTATTGCGCTATTAGACAAGTTTAACTTAACAATTGGCAAAAACTCTTCATCCAGATTTAGCATTATATCAAGACACATATAGAAAGAAATATCTCATGATAGATAAAGATAAAACAAACTTTGCCATAGATAAAGACATAAATATTCATTACAAAGAATATAAATTAATATTCAATAAGAGAAAAAAAAATACCAAAACAAAACACAAATTTTCAGCAATCAATGAAAAATCTGATAATTGTGCATAAATAAGAAAAAACGAAAAGCGAGGATTACTGTCGACGACGACAATCCTTGAAAAACCAATAAAAGGAAAAACAAAAAGAGAACGAGGAAAAGATGACGGCTAGGTTTTGTATTGTACGGCACAATTAACGTAATGTATTGGAAAGTAAAAAAAAATAATAACTTTTGGATTTTCCTTTTTAAAAAAGATTTTTTCCCTATTCACTAATAGAGTACTAAATGTTGAATAGGCAATTAAAAACCGATTGTGATTAGCATTCCTTCTAATAAAAAAAAAGTTATTAGTCCTCATAATTAAGAAATTATGTGATTATAATTATATTACGATTGTAATTCATAAGAAATGTATACATTAATTGTAAATTATCTTTTGAACTAATGCAAGCTATTACCTTGCTGTAAAAAAAAAAAATCAATCAATAAGAAAATATTTTCAATTAGATCAATTAAAAAGTGAACATATTCCAAAAACTTTCAATTAAAAGCCAAAAAATATAGCAATCAGAACAAATTTTATGGGGAAATTTTCTTTTGTTTATTCAATAAGAAATAATCGATGTGAGAATTACTTAAAACTCTAATAGTCTCCCAAGCAATTGAAATCTAAATCTCACAATCTTCTTTTCTTAAATATGTAATGGATCCCATGTTTATTGAGTGATTATATTATGTTGGTTGGATAATGGATTGGACAATATCCTTAAACAAGTTTTTATGATTAATGAGTTAGACGTCAAATCAATTTTTAATATGGTATCTTTATAAATGGTTTGGATAATTCTTTTTCTTTGAGTCAGGTTGTGGATCTACAATTCTCAATTTAATATGATGTTCAAGTAATCAATATCGGTAAATTTTGGTTTAATATCACTAGTCTAATGATTATAATTGTGCTTAAATTCAAATTTTCAATGAATCTCTTATTTTATATATATATATATAAATAATCAATCTTAGTTTCTCTACACCCTTATCTTATATGCATTTAGCATTCACTAGATATATGGTGAAAATGCTCCTTATAGTGATTTAGACAATTCATCTAAATATGTTTTTTATAATGGTTTAGGTAATTTTTAAACTTTAAAAATTTTTTTAGATGATTAAGTCTAACATCAATTCTTTTAGTAAGTAAAAGTTTTAATTTTTAATAAGATAAAAATAATTTAGTATTAATATTTAAAATTGTTGCGTGATAAACACCCAAAAATGCTTGAAACAACAGCTTTTCATCTTATCTTTGCAACCAGTCAAATCCACGCAATAGCTATCATTTTTATTTTATGAATGAAATTTTGACAAGTTTACAAGTTGGAATTTATATTTATCACTAGGATTAAGGAGATAACAATGTGCAATTGCTACAGTTACTTCGCATAATTCTTATTATAGAACAAATAAACCTCACGAAAATTATTATTATTATTATTATTATTATTATTACAAGGCATTATTTTATAAAGTTAGTAAATATCATGGATAATTATATAATATCTATATAAAAATAGGCTAAATTGCCAATATATATATATATATATATAATATGAATTTTTAGAGTTGTTAATATGTACTTTCAATTTTTTTCAATTAAAATAATAAATTTTGATAGGGTAAATTACTGTAACGTTTATGATATTTAGTTGAATATACTAATTTGTCACTTTATTTTTAAAAATGCATTATAAAGTCTTTCAAATATGATTTAATACACTAAAAAAATCCTCTATTAATTTTGAATGAAATATTTTTTTAATCAACTACAATATTTCATTAATCAATTAAAAATGTCAAATATACATTTATTTATATTTTGATAAATTTGACTTTTAGTTAATTTAAAAAATATATTTTAAAAAAAAGAACAAATTTGATACTTTCATACCAAGTTGATGATAATAAAAAAAATTTTTGGTATTTTTTTTTGATATTTTTTAAGACAAACAGAGAATGGCTAATTTGATATTTTGTTTATTTTTAACTGAAAAAATTAATGGAATAATTAGATAATGTATTAAATCAAATATGAAAGATTTCATAATATATTTCAAAAAATGAAAAAACTAGCTAATATATTTAACTAAATTTCAGGAGTGTCTTAGTAATTTACACATTTTGATATTTTATCAATTTGGATATTATACCCAATTTGGTAGAAAAAATTACTAACATGTTTGAATTTTCTGACAAATAAGTTATTTAGTCGATGTCATTATCTTACTTGTAAGTAAATAAAATATCTATAAAATATTGATAAGTCAACTATTTAGTAAAAAAAAATAATATTTTCATCAAAAAGTTGAAACAAGTTTGCAATTTTTTACTAAATTAAACGAAATTTCTAAATTAATAAAATATTAAAAACTTATTCATTTAATTAAAAAATTAAAAATATATATTATTTTTTTATACAAATTTGAAAGTTTATATTTTTTTTATTAATATAAACATACTTTTTTATTTTATCTTACATTTTCCAATTTTATTTTCAATTAATTTTAACAAATACTTCTAATTCATTTACTTAAATTATCATTATTAAATTTATATCTAGATTATCAATTACTTCCAGCACAACCCGATTTTTGATATCTGAAAAATCTTATAAATGAATAATTTTTTATAATAAAAAAGAAAAGTTGGGACCAACAAGTTTCCTCTCCAGGTCGTAAGGGAGTAGTTGGGTTGGCCATTTCTCAAAGACCATTCATAATACTGTTCTCTTCCTGTCCTTTTAGTACCAAGATAGAGAGAAGAATATTAAATTCTTAGCCTCCAAAACCAAACGAAGTCAAATTTGCCAAACCCATTGGCCATTAACGACGTGACTAACTACTACCTGCTTTTTTTAATTCAAGAAATTGTCTAGTGAAATGAAAGAGATGGACTTCATCTTCATCATTTATTTCATCATTATGATCAATAATCTGCGCTGCTTTCGTAATTGTGACTTGGTCAGAATAATACCAAATACAAATATCCCAATTTCCAGTTTTTCTTCCTCTTTATTCAACCCTATCAATATTCAATACCGTTGGTGTGTGTACTGTCTATTATTTTTCAATCTTCTATTTCTTTAGAAATTTTTTAACTTCTTTTACTAGAAAGCTTTCTCTAGCTATTTCTTGGTTCTTTTTGTTTGGAAGTGGTTGGAGGGATTTGATATTTTTGTTGTTATATATCGGTTTATGTTGAAAATTTGAATTATTCGGTGTTGGTTGTTTGTTTCTTGTTACCAGGAGGAATATTTTGATGCTTTTTCAAGGGTTTTAAGCTTTTGGGTGAACAGGACATGCTTCAGAATTCTGGTGGTTTTTGCATTATTAGAATGTCTATATCAAGAACTTTCACTTTTGGAGCTGTTTTGCTTATGTGGCTGTGTTGGTCAACTCTACTTGTTGGAGCACAAAATGGCATTACTGATCCTAACGAAGGTGACTTTGCTTGATCTGCTCATTTTTTCTTAAGCTTAAATTGGAGATATTTGCTGGTATATTTCCATAGTCTTAGAATTGCTTATAATTAATAAATGGTGGTGATGTGCAATTGCTTGTGCATAAGCCCATAATGAGAAACACAAAAAATTTAGTCAATGATATGGCAACTTCTATGCTTATGTGTCTTAAAACATGATTTCCTGTGATGAAAGGATAAGTTTTGTCTATTCCAGTAGTTAATTTTGGCTGGAAAATATGATTTTCATTTTTTTTTTTTGTAATTTCGGTTACATTCAATATCTTCTGATGTAAAAGCTGTGAAACGGAAAAAAAAAAAAAAGAAAGAGAACCACTTCCTTTTTTTTTATTTCAATTTTCTTAGTTGGTTGAGTTATTGAACTAATGATTGCCATATGCTTAAATTTGCAGTGACAGCATTGCAAGACATCAGGAACAATTTGATTGATAAAAATAAAAACTTGAGCAATTGGAATAGTGGGGATCCCTGTACATCGAATTGGACTGGAGTTTTGTGCTTCAACAAATCATTGGATGATGGCTACCTGCATGTTCAAGAATTGTATGATTTCAGATCTTTTTCTTTGCCATGAATATGCTTGTAGATAGATTGCTTTCATTTAAGTTTCAGATAGTTCTACTTTAGTTAGTGCCATGGAACAGGCTTTCTTTCTTAGTTTTTGGTTTGCTAAAAAATGCAATAATTTGCTATAGTCAACCTTCAAGTGTAGAAGTCTGCTGAAAGTCAGTCAATTTTCTAAACATAGATGACCAGGTGACTTAATTGATTGGAAAATCTAACATTATGTGTGGCTGTTATACAGCTAATATTACTCCTGCAATTTCTATTTCTTAGAAACTTGACTGCTATTTCATGCTATGCATTACGTCATACCTATGTCTATTCATAAACTCTGATTATTATATGTTGATGTTTGAACTGAATTTTTATGTAAGTTGAATGCAGACATCTCCAGGGCTTTTTTTCTCCTCTTTCTGAAAGGAAAATTGCTATATTATGCTTTTTATCTTTCCTTTCTTTGCAGGCAACTACTTAATATGAATCTATCTGGAACTTTATCACCATCGCTTGGTCTCTTATCTTATATGACAATATTGTAAGGCATAGCTTTAAAGAAATTTTCTGATATTAATATCAGAATAGATGCATTTTCGTTTTTCTTCCTCATTATATTGTTCTCCTTGTTGATAAGTATTCATTTTTGACCTTCTTGAAGGGATTTTATGTGGAACAACATAACAGGGACTATACCAAAGGAGATAGGTGATATTAAATCTTTGGAACTCTTGTAAGTTAAACTGTTTCTTCTTTCTTTGCCTGAATATTCAAGCTCAATACCACTTAGTAGGATAGGAATACTCTGATCCACTTAGACATTGCAAAGTTTCTTGATGAAAACTTTTATGACCATTAATATCATTTTCTGTTCTGCTGTTGCACTAACTGTTCTTTGTACCTCCGTCTTACTTTATTATTTATGATACTTACGCTTTCAGGCTCCTGAATGGAAACCAATTAACAGGTCCTTTGCCTGAAGAGCTTGGTTATCTTCCAAACTTGGACAGAATACAGATTGACCAAAACCATATATCGGGACCAATCCCAGAATCATTTGCGCTCTTGAACAAAACAAAGCACTTGTGAGACTTTCTCTGATGCTATTTTCCTTAAAAACCAGTGCTAAACTACTAATATTTCTTGATTGATTTTCTTAATTTTCACTTTATGTTAATATAATAATTTTCTTCCCTTGAACAGTCACATGAACAACAATTCAATCAGCGGGCAAATCCCACCAGAACTGTCCAGATTACCAATGCTTGTTCACTTGTAAGTTGGCATTTAGCTGAATTCATGTGGAAATTGTGGATTGTTTCTTTGTAGCTGTTGAGGGATGTATCAATATTCTCATTTTATTTCAGTTCTGCGCTTTTTTTCTGTTATGCTTATTTGTTTTTTATATGATTAATTTTGTAGCCTTCTAGACAACAACAATTTATCAGGATATCTTCCACCAGAATTATCTGAGCTGCCCAACTTACTTATACTGTAAGGTTTCCTCACTTCCCCGGAGATGAAGCCAATTTTATGTTTCCTTAGTTTCAGATTCTTTACAGATTTTAGCTTCAAGATTATGCTTTAATACATTTTTCCTTTTGTAATTTATTTACTTATCTTTTTTGCAGTCAACTTGATAACAACAACTTCGATGGGAGTACAATTCCAGATTCTTATGTAAACATGACTAAACTGCTGAAATTGTAAGTTCAAACTGTGGAGCAATTTGCTATCATCTCTATTTAAATTTAACTTATGCATGTGACTATCTTGAGTGTGAGGACTAAAGTTTTATAGTTTAGAGTTAAATTTCATATTATTTAACACTCGATTGAGACATCTTAAATAATGCATTGGTTGACTTCAATAGAAAGCTTAAACTTGTGGATTTTAATTGTCTAGATATTAGTTTCAAGAGTCCATTTCTTATTTCTAGCATGTAAAGTGAGATTTAAGAAGGTTTGACCTAAAGTTTGCTTTAAGTGGTAAGCTCTATTAGTTTGCACATTTAGGCAATGGGTTTTTTGTTGAGAGAGAGTGTGTTAGATTGTAATTTAATTTCTTGTGTCTCTACTTTGAGCTTGAGCTTATAGGTTCTTACCTTAGTGATTGATAAGGATATTACATATAAGCAAAAAAGGCCCATATACTTGAATGTGTGTACATGCCTGTGGAGTTAGAATGTGATGACTCAACCGTGAAAGGAGGATATCTTACTGTCTGACTTGAAGTTGCTTGGCCAGAGTTATATGATTCAATTGTGTTCTCTCTCCAAAATTTGGGTGTGCTTGTGTTTTTGTATTTTAATTTCTTAATTAAATGGCAAATTGAACCTAGAGTCTATTGCTTGACTGGGTTGATATGATATAGCTACATTTTAATTCCTTCCTGAAATATGGAGCCTACCAGTATGTCCAATAAATTCAAAGTTCTCTGTTATCCTTGCTATGCTGTTCTGCTTCTACCATAAAGTATCTGATGTATGTTAAACAACGATATATATGTAAGTATGAAGCATATGTGCTTCCAAGATTATATCGAAATATATTTGTTATATTAACTTGTGTTTTCTTTGCCCCATCAGGAGTCTTAGAAACTGTAGCTTGCAAGGTTCAATTCCTGACCTGAGCAGAATATCAAATCTTGGCTATCTGTAAGTTTATATATTGGCAGTGTCAGATTTTGATCTTTCCAAATGTAATTTAAAATGAATCAGACCCAATAAACTTTCGTTTATTCATATTCTAGTATCTGTGCTGGCTTTTTTCACTAGCAAATTTTGGTGTCATTTTCAGCGACCTCAGTTCAAATCAGCTAAATGGGTCCATACCTCCTGCAAGGCTTGCTGAGAATATTACAACCATGTAAGATTTATCTATCTCACAATTGCTGCGCCATTTAGATTTCTTTGGTATTTGGCCTAACTAAAAAAATATAAGAATTTACTTGATACTATCTCCAAATTTTTTCAGACATTTTAAATCCTTAAGATTATGATGGTCCTGATTTTGCTATTGTGATGATATTGACTAGTTGAACAATATTTTGCAGTGATTTTTCCAACAACAATCTTAATGGAAGTATTCCTGCCAACTTTTCGGGCCTGCCTCATCTTCAGAGACTGTAAGCATTTCTCAGCATTAACTTCTTCATAGTTATTGTTGGTTATCTTGTATTCAGCTGAATCCTGTTCCAGTCTACGACTCTATTAAAGCTGTAAGGTTTCAGAGCTAAAATAATTACTATAAAATTTTTTATAAAATTAATTAGATTTTCCATGGCAGGTCACTTGCAAACAATTCATTGAGTGGCTCCATTCCATCTGCCCTTTGGCAAAGTCGGCCTCAAAATGAATCTGAAAGACTTATCATGTAAGAGTTGAAATGAAAATGTCAATCATTTTCCTAGGTAAAGTGTTGTGGTAATGTGCATGCATGCCCGTAACTATTTGATTCCCTCTTTTTACTATCCATTATTAATTTTGAGTAGAGGGAGTGATTATTCTCATTTACTGATTGCATCATGTTCTATTAAGAACAAGAGTGTAACCACTATAAGGTGGATTGTGAATTTTTTGTTCGAATACTCGTTTGCTAATGAATGTTTTATTACTCTATGTTGTCTCAGAAATCTTGAGAACAATCAACTGTCAAATATTTCTGGTGGTGGAACCATTAGTCTTCCACAGAATGTCACACTCGGGTTTGCCTCTACACTTACAACAAAACATGTTATTTCTTTGATGTTCATGCATATTGATTTTTAGGTCCTTGATGCACTTTGATTTTGTTGTTGACAGAATAAAGCTTACATGGCTGATTATTTCAAGCTAGATTTTCGGTTTATATGAGAACTAGATTAGTAGGAAAATTGAGTAAACAAAACAAATTTGTAACTATGGATATCTAGCAATACAATAGCACAAAAAAGGCAGTTTATACGGACTGTTTTCAGAAAAAAAAAAAGGGAAAATGTAAATTTTCTAAGTATCACAGCCAAAATTCCTTGAGCATCATATTCAAGATTACCCTTGACAGCACACACATGGTAGAACTGCATCATAGAATCTGAAGTAGCTTAGCCACTGCAATTTTTTTTTTTTAAATATTAACAGAAGCATTACAGGCGTATATGAACTTAAACTATCCTAAATCTTTAAGACATTGAACTCCAAAGCTAATCGTTGGACTCTTGCAGCAGCTGAAAGTAATAATGTTATCTTACATGAATAAGGGCTTAAATAAGACCTTAAAACAAAATAAAGATGCTAAAGAAAACCTGAACTGCTTTTGCAGTAAAGCTGGTAATTTCAAAAATACTCCTGACTTAAAATATCATAGGAAGAGCTATTTTGTCAAAAAAAAAAATAAAAAAAGAAATGCCTGGAAGATTCTTTAAACACAAAAAAGGTGCTAGATATTGTCTTAATTAAGCCTCATAAAATAGACCTTTTTCTGTTTAGTATTTAAACTATTCTTCTTCCTTTTTTTTCCAGAGTTTCTTGTTAATAATTGTTTGAAATAATTTTCAGGCTTCGAGGCAACCCAGTATGCTCAAATTCCAATCTAGTCCAATTTTGTGGATCTCTGAATGATGATGTTGACAAACAGGGTTTGACAAACACTTCTAATAGCTGTCCCACCCAAGGATGCCCATATCCTTATACATATTCCCCAATATCCACAGAGTGTTTCTGTGCTGTCCCTCTGATCGTTGGCTATCGATTGAAAAGTCCTGGATTCTCAAAGTTTCCACCCTACAAATTTGAGTTTGAGAAATATTTGACCTCCGGACTCAACTTGAGTCTTGATCAGCTTTACCTTGAGACATTCCAATGGGAAGAAGGGCCTAGATTGAGAATGAATTTGCAGCTGTTTCCTGTTTATGTCCCCAACTCTACTCATCTCTTCAATGATAGTGAGGTTTTACGTATCATGAGCAAGTTCACTGGATGGAGAATTCCTGATAGTGATATATTTGGACCTTATGAACTTCTCTACTTCGATCTGTTGGGGCCTTATAAGAATGGTTTGTCTCAGTATATTAATTATCTTCTGATTGAAATGAAATTAGTACCTGTTTTGTTGACAATTGATATTTTCCACTTGAGCAGAAATGTGAATTTATTTGACATTAGGATCATGGCTCTTGGACTTTTTAAGTAATTATGTAGTTATTTTAACATCTTTAAAAGCCTGATTCATGTGCTAGCCCATCAGCACCTTCAGCATTTTCAACAAGCTGAAGTTTGACCTTAGTGTACACAAGTTTGTAGCTATTAACAATTTTGCAGAATGAGTGCATAATTGCTATCTACCAAAAGCACCTAGTGGCGTTTGTAAAATTGCATTGCCTAGAGAGGCTGCATGTCTGATGAATAATTTTGGAAACCACCTCTATACTCAACAATTAAGTTTACTTGAATGCTCATTTGTTGTTTTGGTGCAAATCAGAAGTTTGTCTAATTATCATCTTTTTGTTAGCATTTGCACTTTATTCAACTAATGCATGTCATGGCTTTACTAGGGAAGGGGTTAGTGGAATTTTAGCAAGCCATTTATTCTAATTTAAGCTATAGCGAAACTGAACTTTTGAGTGTGCGGCATGAATTTGGGTATCCATATCGATCCAACCTAAGAGTTTGTGGTGTTGGGCTTTGGGCCTTGGTACGGACTTGTATGAATTCTGTGTTTAGTCTTATTTCGGTTGGAATTAGTATTTGAGAATATACAAGGGCTGCTATGGGATTATAGATTAGTGATTGTGCTCTCTCTCTTTCGTAGTGGAAACTCTCTCTATCTTGCACGTGGACATAGGTTACAAAAATCAAACCACGTAAATCCTTGTGTTCTATCTTGCTTTTCTCTATCTATGTTTGTGCTATATTCTATTTTGTGTGATCTTGTCATTACATGAATGATACAAATCTTATTTGAGTTTTAGTGTGTTGCAAGACAAAATTGTTGGTTAATTTTCTGACTTACCTTCTTTAGGACATTTATCATTAAATTGTTGCACGACTTTGATACTTATTATGATTGTGCTTCTCATGATATTACAGTGATTGAAGGTCCTTCATCATCGGGTATCAGCAAGGGTGTCCTAGCTGGCATAGTATTAGGTGCCATTGCTGTTGCAGTTACATTGTCCGCTATTGTTTCGCTTTTTATCGTGAAGGCACATTTGAGGAAATACCATGCAATTTCAAAAAGACGTCGTTGTAAGTGTTATTGTTCTCATGATTATTCATATAAATTTATTGAGTGCATAGGGAAATCAATTGAATTTTGTTTTGGCCAATATCCTTGTGGGAAATCTCAGATATGCTAAATTTTATTCCAAGATAAAAAAATCTCTCATCTTGAGAGAAGTAAAATCATGCCAAAAGTGGAATGGCTTCTGTAAGAAGTTAATTCATTTGATGAGACCTATTGAAAACTATGAAATTAGAGAGAGGGAAGAGAGAAAAGAGAGAAGATGAAGTCTGAAAAATTAGCTTGATTATTCATTCAAGCTTAATGGGTATTTATACTAATTGTGTGATACAAAATAGGAAATAAAATCAAATAAATCAAATATATATAGCAGCATATATTTACAGATGCTAGCCTAAGTGTAGAAAAAAACAATAGGAAGAAAAAGAAGAAAAAATCTGAATCTTTTTTTTCTTATTTTGACAGAAAAATAGGTTACATATTTATAGAGGAAGAAAGGCTCTAGAATCCCTACAATAAGGGAAATAATCAAATAATCAAATATGGAATCCTTATAATCATAGAATCCCTATAATCAAGGAAATAACATATCTCTCCTTGATTATAAGATTTTATTTTTAAAATCATGTCTTTCCTAATTTACCAACAAACCATAAGAAACAATTACACACACACATACAAAAGCAATTTCTATCTGTAACCGAAGCAGTTCTTCCCCAGTTTAATGTGATGCAGGTCAACATTCCAGGAAAAAGGTATGCATGCAGCCATTTCAGGAAAAACATAAACGCATCAACAAGACGCCACCATCTTAAATCCGGATCTGCCTAAGAGTAATGGGTTGCCTCTAAAAATAGCAGAAATAGATGAATGTAGAGTCATTCATATGGAAAAAGTTCAAAAAACAGATGAAATATAATTGCATTTTTATTTGAAATGAAACATTTATTTGCTCTATATATTTCGCAATAAGGTAAAAGTTCCAAAATCTGAAGCTGTACAGAATGCAATTAGAAGACTCAAAGATTAGATCATGTCTTTTGTAATTTCTCAAAACACCAGCCTTTTCCTCCGATATGCAACCAAAAAAAAAAAAGTCATGATGTGTCCCATCCAAGTTATGGGGAATAATAATATAACCCATGTGAAAAGAAAAACTAGGCTACAAATGGAAGCTGTCCATTTATTATAGCCAATCCCAGAAAGGATTTATATCATCTGTATTTTGGAGTTAAGTGGTCTTTTCCTTTTATATTTTTCCTTTTTTTTTTCTCCTGCTTTAATTCCCGGTTCCATCTGATCAGGATAGGTAAATATGAATAACTCATAGAGATTTGCTGGACTCAATCTGGAAAATTACAAGTACATATGAGGAACCAAGACAACATGTTTTACAGAAAGTTAAATCATTGGATTAAACCATTTTTCTGCATGACATAATTCATAGACAAACAAACTGAATAAATTATTGTTGATGGACCATGTATGAACAATAATCACACAATGAGTAGTTCAAAGACTGTACAATATGGTAGCTTACTCGGTATAAAGATATCTCACCATGAATGCAAGATCTCTAACTTCCATTCTAAATCCAGTTTCATTGTAAGGATCAACATCATCGGCAAACGAAATGCACTCCCACCACCTACAAGATTTAAAAAAAAAAAAAAGCTCTTTGAGTCTCTCCTATTAGCTTAAAACAATAAAAATGTATCCCTATTTTGTGTACACTGTGGACCAATTATAGTTTCCGTAGTATCTCTTTTAAGGGGAATCAAGTTTCTTGCCCTGGTATCTAAAACCTTCTTAACAAATATACATAAGAAAATAACCTTAAAATCATAAAAATAATTATCTACCTTCTCTTGTATCCACAACATATTGGCCTTCATGCCTCCAGAAGTAGAGAGAGTTCAGAATAGTCCAACTCAGCAGAATCAGTGTACTTGCTTTGTCTTTTTAAATGAGCTGCTTTTAGCTTTCTATATCTTAGGATGGTGAAAGATATTGTCTGCAAACAAAATTTCAAAAATTAGTTAGTGGTTATTGGTTATCAAGCAGTGATGTTTTATTTGTGCTGTGGAGATGTTCAATAAGACACCCTATACAAAATTAGACTTCATTTATTTCCCTTTCATTTCTACCAACTAATTAGTTACATCCACATTGCAATGCCCTTTCATATACAGCACTTGAATCAGATTTTTGTCAAATAACAGCATAAAAAATTAGATCCACTGATTTATTAGGCTGAAAATTAATCTGCCTGGAACTACATATATGACCAGGCAGTACAGTCATCATGCAGAAAATCCATGCAATTACCCACTTAGAAATAATGCATTTTAAGCAAATCGCAATGCCAACTTGCATGAATTTTTATGCAACATTTTCCTGACTACCTATCAGACCCACTCACAACCACTGCCAGAAATAGGGAAAGAAAGCCCCAAATGCATGTTTTCACAAGGACAATATATGCAAAATACAACTTTCTCAGTAGCACTGCAAATTATAGGGTAGTTTTAATCTATGTTATTCGGACACTTCTTTTTTGAAGAAGTACAGTGCCTTTCGGGTATGACACTGGTATGAGTATGAATTACATACCGGATCCTCCACTTTAAAAGTGGATACTTCTGATTTCTCCTAACACTATACCTACAGCTTGCTACTGAATTTTATCACATAGTTGTTCAATGTAAATATGAGCAAAACCTTTGTTCAATAAGATTTACTCGAAGATGAAATTACATAAAAAAGAATTGATAAAATTCAATGAGATTAAGAAGAGTTTGTATCAAATTTAGAATCCTCTTGAGTGTTTCTAGATTCGCAACCAAGATCAAGGCTCTATAATCTTTTTTAAAATATTTACATTTTTATATACAGACGTATTCTCATACCCGTACCCTAATTTTGAGTACTTTTTAGTCATACTCATGTACCCTAAATTTTAAAAAATAAGGAGTTGGATCTGTAGGTATGTACCCATGTCTGGTACCCGTACCCGTGTCCAAGCAACATAGGTTTTAATAAAATTTTATCCATATACTTCCATCAAAGACAGCCCAAAATGCTATTAGATTGGATTAATATTATGGCTTCCTAGAATTATAGAACTTAAAGTGAGAGGAGCAGATCTAGTTTAGAAAATCTAATTAACACGTGTACAGATCTTTACCTTTGTGGATCAAGTTTAAAACACATTAAAGTTGTGTGTTTTTACCTATTTATGCAATATATCTGGTTGCATATTATGAAAACAAGAAAATAAAAGAAAAATATAGAAAGTTAACAAGAAAGTTCAAAATGGAATATACCTTGGCGGTGAGGAGGAGTATATCATTTGTTTCTGTGAAAATAAAAGAACACAAACAGGACAAACAAAAATGAGAAGTGAAACCTAAAAATCTAGATAAACAAAAGTGATAGTCTTAAATATTAAACCTTACCATCAGCGTGTTGTATAAATTTTAAAAGTGGTTCTCTAGACGGTGACTCAGACCTCTCCCCAGTGCAAAGTAGGGAATGAGAAGATTGCCAATCTGCTTCTGCACATAATTTGCTGCAACCATATTGACAACATTGTTAAACGGGGAATAATTCAAGCTTGGAGTAATAAACAGAAGTACAACGAGCAGATTTTTGAAGAAATTCTAGCCTTAAGAACTTGACATGAAAGAATGGTAAAACAAAGAAGCAGTACCGTTCCAGCCAAAAGAAAAATGCCCCATAAAACCTTGAGAATAACATTTTATTACATCCATGTTGCAGGATCCTCTCTTAAGACTTTGTTAAGCCTTTTCAGATAGTCTTTAAAACATTTTAAGGAAAAACCACTAGAATCGCTCCTCTAGGTTCAGATGGAAGCAACAGAGCCTCCATTTGGAGTGAACAGAAAAATCAAAAGCTGTCTGCTAGAGATAATCAGTTTGATTTGTTCCAGGGTGTCATTATCCAGACATCCAGTATCATTTCTGATCATAATTCAATGAAATTGCACCGTATCAGCTGGAAGAACAGCACACTAGCTGTTAATTGCTAAGGGAGATATTTTTTAAACCCTTAAAATTGCTCATTCAGGAATCACATATCTCTTGTTGTAACTATTAAGTGTGTGAGATGCTTCACAACACGTGTGAGCATGCATGTGTGTGCAGGTACACACACAGAGTGAATGAGAGAGGGAAAGAGATTCAAATGAAAGATTAGATTAACAAGATATTCACCATTTAGAAAAAATTAAATTGACTTACCTACAGCAGTAAGCTTCTGCACATCCTCCGGGACAAGAAATGGCTGAAGGCATGGGAAATTTGTCGGAGTGAGGCAACAACAATTCGCCGTTCATCGGTGATTCCACAATCCCATTAGGCAAAGCAACTTTGTCACTGGAACTGCGGGAAGCTCCTATCGCAGAATCTTTACTGTCTCGACTGTAGCTATCTTCATCATCAGATGAATTGGCATCACATTAATCTGTTGAACTATGTGAAATTATTCCCCTGTCGCATGCATTGATTGATGAGATACCCAGGTTTTGCAAGTACAGCTTTCTCCCAATCTGAAGTTCTATTGAGCCAATAAATTGGAAACAAAAGCTGCAGACCAGACAGTCAATCTGCAAATTGGACAAAGTAAAAGGAAAAGAGGAAATTGCAAACTTTTAGCAACACATAAACACACCAAAGAAAAAAAAAAAGCGAAAAGAGCAGTGTTCATATTTCCAATACGTTTTGACGGATGCTGAATACCAACAAGCATTTGATCCTTCAAAATGAGATCCCCTTCTTTGAAGCCCGAGTCAGTATAGACACCTAAAACATACAATTACAGCCACACACCTTAAAATACATATCATCAACTTTTATAAAAAGAATAAAGAACATTAATGAAACATGAAAGGATAGCTGTATCACTCTGAGATACATTACCAAAAAACTATGCACAATATTTTTTTTTTTTTTTTATTTCTTTTCCCGTTGAGCTAAGTGTAAGGGGTCAATCTTGGAAATTTTGTAATAGGAAAAAATATTATAATAACAATATTTTTAAAAATTAATTTTATTTTTATAATTTTAAGGGATGGTGGCTGAAATATATCTATGTTTCTTTCTGTTAGGTTTTAACATCCCTTTAAACTCTTTAAGGGGGAATCACTAGTCATATATTAGACTAGTTGCTCGGATCGGATAGCTGTCAGGTTCGTTCGCCTTGTGGGTTACTCCTTTATCCACACAAACGTTCCATAATGGCTTAGTCATCTTTGTAATGCTCAATCTAATATTAATGAAATACTAGCCTGATTTCTACTCATTTTTGTATCTTTCTTTATGTGGCTGTGTCTCTTTGATGTGATGTCATATTTATGTGATCGCTTGTTGTAATTATGTGTTATCTTGATTACGCTATCACACCGTGCTTGCAAATGCTATCGGTTATTTAATCATTGGCCCTAATCTAACCCATGTCTTATCTTATATGTATAATTAGTGGAATAACCCTTGGCTAACTTGCTTGAACGCGACCCAAGTGAGCGCTACACGGTCCCAAGTGTGTGGGCCCGTGACATTTGCTATCAGAGCGGAAGTGATTCGGCTTTTGGAAAAAAAAAACATATGGAAAAAACTTTCATGAGTTGAATTGAAAAGAAATAATGCAGTCCCTTGAGAGGGACAGGCCTAGTGAGACCCTAATGGGCGATCGAGTAGTGAATTTCGAGCTCATTTTTCAATGAATCGAAGCCCTTGAAAGGGAAAGTGAGACTTTAAAAGCAGTAGTGGCCAATGCAAACTCGATTGTGGCTGCGATAGCCCAATCTGAAGCTTGGAAAGCCATGGTGGCTAACCAAGATTTCCTTTTGGCCATGGTGGCCAATTCAAAATTGTTTAAGGCATTGATAGCCGAGTTAGATGTAGTCCATGACCTAATTCATAAGAATTCTACCCAAGGTGTGGATTTTGTTTGTATTGATGGTGAAGGGACAGGTGATAACAGATCGGGGAACCTAGAAGAGGTGGTGAGACAACTTGCTAGTTCCCATAAGATTCTCGAGGAGGGAGTTGAGTCCTTATCCAATGAAGCCCAAGAAGCTTTCACCTCCATTCGTGATGAATTGGAGGAGACCAGGACTAAGGTGAGCGTGTTGATGAAAGTAGTCGAGAATGTTGGCGCTAATTCACTTGAATATGGGAAGATAAAGATCCCTGAGCCTGAGACTTACGACGGCATTCGAGACTCAAGGGAAGTGGATAACTTTCTATTTAATCTTGATTCCTATTTAGAAGCCACCAAGATTAGCTCAAAGGAGAACAAGATAAGGGTGGCTCCAATGTATCTAGCTGGGGATGCCAAACTCTAATGGAGGAAATGAAAAGTTGTAGGAAGACAATCTCTTCTTGGGAAGAATTCAAAAAGGAACTCAAAACGCAGTTTTGCCCCGAAAATGCCGCATATACTGCTCGTTGCAAGCTTAGTGATTTGCAATAAACAGGATCCACCCGAGAATATATGAGAAGCTACAAAGCCCTCATCTTGGATATATAAGACATGTCAGATGCTGATAAATTTTTCAACTTTATGAAAGGGTTGGAACCTTGGTTCAAGAATGAATTATACCAACGGGAGATTAAAGACCACCATACGGCTATCGCTGTTGCTGAAAACCTTAATGATTACTCGGGAAACAACTTTAAGAGAAAATTCATATTTGCTCCAAGTGTAGACAACCATTCGAACAAATGGAGTAGGACCTCTATTAGGGGAGGTGAATGGACCAATCAATTTCTTGGAGGAAGTGAGAGGCAAAATTGGGGTTCGACTTCCGATAAGAAGTTCAATAGCAAACCAGAACTTGAGGAAAAGGGCCTCACCTTCTGGATTATGGCTCCTAGTTTCTAAAGTACGAAGAATTCGGATATCGGATTGCAAAGTGGTGCTACAAAGTCAATCTCTTACTTTCTTTGCAAGGGACCTCATAGAGTTGTTGAATGTCTGCACTGAGGAGCCTTAAGTGCTCTACATTCACTTAAAAAGGAAAAGAATATCCAAAACGGGGACACTAGAGATACGTCAGTTATGGGGGCCCTAAAGTTCCTTGGAGCCATGGGCCATTATACAGTTTCATAGAAAGACAAATCAAAAAAGAGGTTAATGTATGTAGACATGGTAATAAATAGAAAGACTTACAGACCCTTGTAGATACTGGAGCAACAGATAATTTTGTAATAGAGAAGGAAGCCATGAGGTTGAAGCTTTAGGTTGAAACAAATGAGGGCAAGATCAAAGAAATAGTAGGCATCATGACCACAATTCCAATAAGGGTTGGTCATTGGACTGGAAATATCAATTTCACTGTAGCTCTCATGGATGATTTTGATGTGGTTTTAGGGATCGACTTCTTCGAGGAAAGTTTTTTAGTTCTCATGCCTACTGCTAATTGTCTCATCTTC
>CATIWF010046790.1:0-27059 GCA_949630135.1 Balakata baccata
TTTAACTCATTATTATCAACACCTTGATAATAAATTCTCTGTAGATAATTAAAGGGCCGTATATTTCATAGTATAATTAACTACTGCATTCATAATATAATCAACAACTTGAATATTTATTTATTATGAATGTGAAATATACATATGTCCATTGTGGTATAATAATTAATATATAAAAAGCTGTGAATGCATTAGGGCGTATACACCACTGATAACAAGAACAACATAGTCTTTTACTCCATGCAAGTTAGGGCCTGTTTGGTTTAGTAATTTTTGCACTCTATATATAACAAAACTAAAATTATAAATAAAAAATATGAACTTTTTAGCCAATAAGCATGAATAAAAATTAGAAAAGAATATTTAAAGTATTAAATAGTAAATAACTACGAGATAGTTTTTCATTTTTTTTCATATAAAATGTTGATATTTTCAATTTTTATAGAAATTTAAGTTTTTAGTAAGAAATATTAAAAAGTTAGCTATTTTGAATTATTAATTTCATTTTTCTTTTAACAAACATTCCGATGTTATTTTTTTCTAAAAATCTGAATTATAAAATTTTAAAGACACAATTGAATGCTACAAATGATCCATAAATCAATAAGACAATATTTGATGATGGAAACAATAATATCGTGGGACCATTTAATCCATTGATTAAAAATAGCAAAAGACATACTTAACCTCCTGATCTATTCTATTTTTCCCTTTTAGCCCCTTGGTGCTTTTTTGGTCCTTATATTCCCCTGAACTTCTTTTTTGATCCTTCCAACTCCTTGTTAATTTATAAAAACGTAACATTTAGCCACAATAAATTCAAGAGTTGTAGAAGATAGAGATGTGTGCATCACAAACGGGATGATGTGGTTATTCCAACCAATGAATTGTTAACATATAGGAAATACAAGGGCTTCTGTGGTGCACCCGGTGTAAATTACATCAAGTGATTTAGGACCATTGGATCATCAACTTTTAATCTCAATCATTCATTATCAACGGATAAAATTAAAAATTTATAATCCAATAGTTTTAAGCCCCATAGAATTCCTCATTTCTATATCACCAATTATTTCACATGTTGATTTATTTTATATTTGAATAAAAATTCAAACCCATCCAAACCCCTAAAATCTTTTGACTTCTCTCTTAATTGCAATTTTTTGATTCTCAAATTCTAAACAATTTCCATTCAATTAGAAGTAATAATAAAGAGAGAATAACAACAAAACTACAGAAGAGCAAATTAGGTACTTCCATTTCATACTCTATTATATAGCATTACTTGCCAAACACAAAATAATCCTTACAGAAAGTTAATTTCCAAAAACCAAATCTCATAATCTCATGATAAAACCTAATGAATCATGAATAACTACAGCAAAGCATCCGCAAAATCCGAGCTTGGTGCAACACCAAATACCTTTGCTTAGCGTTATACCTCAAAATCCAAACCCTAATTAAGATCTGAATTCCAATCCAAACTCAATCCCCCAATCAAATCCCCAATCCAAAAAAATCTCAATCAAAACCCTAATCTAGAGATCTAACTTCTAAAAAAACCCAATCTAGGTGGTTGAGAGAGGAAAGCAGAGGTTCAATGCGGAGGCAGCATTTACGGCGATGACGCTCTACTGTAGCTTGTTCATGTGAGGAGAAGAAAGGAAATGGAGAGAAATAATAGGCGGCAGTGGACAATAGAGGTGGTGGCAGTAGTGAGTAGCGATGACTTTGAGGTAGGAGAAGAGGGTTGGTTTAAAGAGCACCGTGGTTGGATTTCAATCTAAGGAAGAGATGAAGATATTGACATATAAATTAAAGTAAGAAAAGTTTTGGTAAGCTTTTGGATGTTTGTGTAAACATGTAACTAAACATCCAACAACCTAAGCATGATGTGCCTATTTACAGCGTTGATCACACTTCCATTGCCACGTCAGCTTCGAGTGGCCATGTGTGTTGATGTTTTAATTACTGAAGGGACTGAGAAGACCAAAAACCAAAAATGGAGTTAAGAAGACTATCAGGACAAAAAAAATGCATCAAAGGGCAAAAAGATAAAAATGGAATAAATTAGGGGGCTATGTATGTCTTTTGTCTTAAGAATATAAGCCACATAATACATGTTATACCTGCATAAAATATTGCCCATAATATATACTCATTTATTTTTGAAGATATCTTAAATTGAAGATATGCTATAAGAATAGTTAGACAACACTCAAAAAAAAAAAAAACTTTTTGAAATGAAAAGAATAAAGAAGAACAATTTTATAGACGATCAGTAATGAAGGAAAAAGAGAGACAATATAGCATAATGGATGAAACTAATATTATAATATATTATTCAATTCTTTAACCAAAGATTATTTCTCATTTTGGTTCAATCTAATTTGTTGGATATGCACCTACGATGGGTTGATTAAAATAATAATAACAATATTAAAAAGAAAAACTGAAACAATAGTTATTTATGAGAGTGGGGAGTTATTGGGAGGTTATTTGAAGTGGGAAGTGATATTTTTCCTTTAACTCACGTTCCAAAACTTCCTGCAAATTACATTCTCTGCACTCCATTTTTTCCTATCCCACCAAAAAAAGAAAAATTCTCTCATTCTTTGGTATAGAAAATAAGACTCATCTCCTTTATGGATTGCATCAAAAGGTAAGTCATCTAAGTTATGATTTATAATTTCAATTCATTATACGTTAATATGATTGGGATTTGATTATGCATGTTCATGATCTTGGGAAATAATAACAAAATTGGATTTGATTTTGTATTAAATCCTTGTTAAAACCAACAAATATTATCAGAGCCTGGTTAAAAATACGAATCAATTGGTTAATTTTTGTTTTTATTTTATTTTATTTCATAAGTTGCGGAAATGTAATCATTATGCCTACTTTGTGCTTTTAAAACTTCATGTGTAGTTAGTTGTTGGAAAAATTGTGATTATGAGCCATTTTGATAGAGTAATTTGGGTGGGTCCTACAACTCGGTTTTAGAAGAAAAATCCGGATATGTATTCCTTGACATGAGGACTATGAAGTAATGTATTTATATACTCACAATAGAGAATGTGTGAATAGAAATTGACACTCAAAACATACTCCTTGATAATGAGAAATAAAGTGAAAGTGGTAAAGTGAGTGGAAGTTGTTCCACATCACTAAGATGTAAGGTTGTTGCATGGTTTAAAGAAAAAGATGCATTTTTATATTGGTAAAAAAGTAGCATAGAAGGCTCTCTAGCATGCTCAAGCATAAATCCATGATTCAAAATAGGCCAATATGTGAGTGTGCAACCTACATACACGAATGTCGCACCGAAATCTCATAGTCCAAAACAAGCCCAACTTTTACATTTTTATTTTTGGGAATTGAACGACACATTGTTGATGCCATATGCTTGTGTCATTGTGTTGCAGTGTATAGCTAACTTACACATCCATGTTGTTTGTTTTTTTAGATTTGTCTTTTGAGTTTCTTGTCTTATTGACTTTCATTTTCTGATATTTTAAAGATTAAATTCACCATTATTTAGATATTACAAAGACATAATTGATAGTCTTTAAAGAGATTAATCACAATTAATCTCATGTCTCCTCCATCTAATATAAATAGGTGTTCTTGGCTCTTGTTGAAGAGCTCTTGAAAAAAAATACTTATTCTTCCTCCTTCTTGTTCTTCTTCTCAAGTGATAGTAAGTGTAATATATAATCAATTTGCTGTAAGTGGGTATTGTATGTTCAACATCTACCTGATATTTATTTTATCCTGGGAGATAAATACTAATTTTTTTAAACACAATTGGTAGGAGACGAATTTGTCTTAAGAGCACTCTATGGAACACAAACCTTAGATTTTTTCTACCTTCCTCTCATCATTTTACTTGAATATTAGATTAACCATTCTCATAACATTAGTTTCTAGACAATTTTAATTTCTTTCGAAAGTAGGCTTTGCATGCTTTAATTTGATATATTATTTGCTTGATTTGGTTAAATATTGAATTAGCTATGAGCCTTTGAATTAACCATTCTCATAACCCTTTTGATTTTGGAAATTGTAAAGTATGACCAATATGTCATGTTTGAGACTTTAATTTTTTTCTAAATATTGCAAATTTGTAAATGATAGTATATTCATTTTACAATAGGGATTGTAAGCTTTAATTTGGTATATAGATCGGAAACTTTGGTAAGTATTTAATGAAATATTGGGTCTCAAACTATGACGATCAACATTGAAAATTTGAATTTCCAGACTTATAATTTGGGTTTCATAGGTAGAAGATGATTAAAATTACTTTATTGCCGCTACCTATTTCACCATAGATAGACTTAGGAGGCGCACAAAGCCCCCACTACACGAAATCCAGTTGCTGGAAGATATTGGCAAGGTGGTGCGTAGATTACACACGTTACATAACTTTATTAAAAAAAAAAAAGCACAAAAGGAGTCTGGCAAGAATAGAACCCAGTTCTCTTCAATGGCATTTTAAGTTGCTTTGCCACTAAATCACATGGAATCCTTTATATTTAAACAACATTAGCTTTTTTGTATTATGAATTGCTTTGTTTATTATTAAAAATATAATTAAGAACCAAAATATTGGCAAGGTGGTGCGTAGATTACACGCGTTACATAACTTTATTAAAAAAAAACCACAAAAGAAGTCTGGCAAGAATAGAACCCAGTTCTCTTCAATGGCATTTTAAGTTGCTTTGCCACTAAATCACATGGAATCCTTTATATTTAAACAACATTAGCTTTTTTGTATTATGAATTGCTTTGTTTATAATTAAAAATATAATTAAGAACCAAAATCACATTAAATGAATTAATAAATAGATTTAATTATTTATTTGGTTATAAACTATAATTAATTTTTTAAAATTTTTTTAGACCATTTAAATGATTAAAATTAGTTTTTTTTAATCATTACATATTAATGTGACTCAAATATTTGTAATATTTTATTTTTCTTTATTAAGATTTCTTTTATTTTAGAATAAAAGATCAAATACCTATTAATTTTCTTTTTGTAACAAAAATATGACAAGGCTAATGAGGACTACAAGAGCTGCTAAAACAAATGAAAATAAAAGAAGAGTAATAGAAATGATAGAGAAAATTGGAAAGATTGATATGGACCCAAATGATAAAAGTGATGACTTACAATGTCTTGTAAACTATATCATTAATATTAATGGTCTTATTCAAGTAGTAGTTTGGATTGGGGGTTTGTTGAAAGAACAAGAGAAATATGAAGTGCTTAGGTCTGGCCTTAAATCCGTTAATGCACAAATTCTTGATTTGTTATTGGATAGTTATCACTAAGAGGGGTCATACAAAATGCATATGTAAATTGGGTTGTGAAGAAGACTTTTAGTGCTTCATATGATATATCCATTCATAAAGGCAGTCAGAAAATATCCGAAAATCCTATAATACCAAAAGAAAATTACGTATTGCTTTTAAAAATGAAAGAAAAATTATATAAGTCTATCCCTGTCCATAGGATGAGACTATCTTAAATTTTATTTTTTATGACTAGTTCTAACTCGTATGCAATGTTTGCCCATTGATTGTGATTGTAAATATTTATGTTTATCAATTCAATGAAATTCAAGCTATTTATTTGTGCATAATTTGTTTAGCATGAAATTAATTTTGTTGAGCTATGATATTTATTAATCAATTCTGAATTTGTTTAGTAAAAATTAATTAAAGTTTTAGTAACTTTGAATTGTGAATAATTAATTATAAAGTAATTAGTCGAACATGAGATTTTTAGATAATGGTTAGGAATATAGTGAACTTTTGAATCCAAGTCTATGCAAGATTAAAACTTTATAATTAGTTGATACTTCATATATGATCTAGGAATTGATTTTTAAGTATATATGTCTTTCTGTAGTATTAGAAATGACATCCGCTGTTAAGAAAATTGCGGCCAAACTCAATAAGGGTGAGAAATTAAACGGCGACTGTTATGATATTTGGAGTATGAAAATCCAATATGTGTTGAAGAGCAAGAGGCTTTTGAAGTTCTCAACATGTTTATGATTGAACCTGAGTAAGGCAACACAACACAACATAGGAGGGATCATGATGCCTAGAAAAGGAAGAACTCCATTATTTGTATCACACTGCTGAGCAATATGGATGATGACATGATGAGGGAGTTCAGAAAGTATAAGACTGCTAAGGATATATGGTCTGCTCTCTTTGAAAGGTTTGGTAGTATGTCTACAACTAAGTTGAGATTACTCACTATCAAGTTTGACACTTCTAAGAAATGCCTTGAACATACTATGAAAAAACACTTGAGGCATATGTCAAACATGATACGAGAGCACAAAGATGCATATCATATCCTTACTGATGAACAACAAGTTCAAGTTGTGATAAGTTCATTGCCTCAAATCTGGGAATACATGAAAATGCATCTGACCTACAATGAAAACATTAAGACTTTGGCAGATGCTATGCACCACTTGGAGCTCGAGGAGGATCGCCTCATGGCCAGCAAGCCTAGTGATGATGTGCACATGGCCGGTTCTTGTAATGTCTAGCTATTTAGGCTTCGATTGCGTATGGACATAATCAGGCGCGCCGGTTCGATCAGAGTTTAAATTTTGACCCATAAAAAATGACATATTATAAGGAAAAATAAATATGGATATTATTATTTGGAAATTAAAAGATTGGTGTAAGGACTAGAAAAAAATAAAATCACTCTATGGACAAAATCGATATTATCAAAATTATTAGAAGAAAATTTGTGAGAAAGGAATTTTTCATAATTAAAATTTAATTAAGATTAATTAAGCTAATGAACCAATAGGAAGAAGGATTAAGCTAATTATTAGAACCCATAAATTTCTACCTTAATATAAAAGTAAAAAATGGGAGGAATTCTACATTCTTCCTCCAAATTACCAAATCATCTTCTCCCTCTTTCCTCCTCAAGCTATAACCCTCCATTTTTTAGTCAATCAAGCTTCTAAAAGAAAAAAAATATGAGTTTGGAGAGAGAAAAGGCAATTAATTAAAGGATTTTTACTATAAGTGAGCAAGAAAGAAAGAATGATAAAAGAGAAAAAGGAAGAGAAGTTGGGAGGAATTTTGAACAACCATGGGAATCCATTAAGGTGAGTTTTTTCTCCTTAAATTCAACCTTTTTCCTTCCATTTGAGATCCATATGGATGGTTGATATGTTTGGAATTGATAGATTAAGGTTTTTGGAAATCATATGAACTAGTGTTGATTAGTTGGGGAAAGATGAAATTAAACCTTAAGTTGCTTGTGATTGATAGTTTTGTGACTTGGAAACTAAAAAAATAAGAATTAAATGGATGAGTAAAGGGTTGTCTAATGAAGGGAAATTAAAAGAAAAGATGTTTAGAAGTGATTAGTGGTTGATAAGTGACTTAAAAAAAATAAATGTTAAGAAAAGGAATATGGAGCAAATGGGGCTGATTTGATTGTAATGAATGGAATGAATGATTTTTATTGTAATGAACATATATAAGGTAAAAAAAAAGGGAAGGAATAAGGATATAGGATAAGGTAGAAGCACATTAGGGACGTTAGACATTATTCATGCCTGATAGCATTGGTGTATGTGTCATTGAATGAAATATTGTTTTATTGTGTAAAAGCCAAACAAATGGGTAAAAAACTAGCCATCAAGAAGTGGACAAAGGGAAGAAAAGGCCCTCAAGTGAGTGAAAAAAATAAAGAAAAAAGAGGAGAATTGAGGCTGAATTAGGTATGTGCTTCTTTAATAAAAATATTACATGCCATATAATTATAAAAATTGTGTGTAATGCTTGTTATACATATGGTTTGCAATGTTGTGTGTTAAATTGTTATCTTTAAATTTTTGTGGTAAAATGGTGTTAAATGTTGAGATTTATGAATGTATTTAAGGTTTGAAAATTTTGAGCATAAGAATGATTGCATATAGTTATTGTATTAATTAATTTGTAATAAATCTAAGAGATGCTTTGTTTTAAATTCACTAGAACAACCTTGACAAATTTAATTATAACTTATGTTGTTGTTAATTGGTAATAGGATTGGTATAAAAGTAATTGGAAATGAAAGTTAACTCATATTACTAGAAATTTTATGAAGAACATAAGCTATAATTCATACATCAAGTAAGCCTAAAATCAACTACAAATTCTTGCACCTAGTAGTACCAACAGAATACTGGACAAAAATTGATGAAACACCTCACGGTAAAATGGTCCTAACTTTTGTTACAAAATTTGGATTATGATGATTCTTTTTGAAAATTCAAGCTAAGATAATAAGGTAAAAGTTCACGGAGACCATAAAGTTTGAATCATACTAGAAGTAGACTGAATTTGAGGCAAGTTCTCAAGGTCTGAATCTACCAAGAACATAAAATCTGTATATTGATCTTTTTCATGTGGTGTGATGTGCATGTGTAGTTGTAAGAAATTTTGATTTTGTTTGCACAAATGGACATATTATCAATATAAAATCATATGACTAAACAAATGGACATGTATATATATATATATATATATATGTATATATATATAAGACTAATAATTCATAATCAATATATTTGTGAGAAGTGTTGATGGAAATTATAATAGCGACAATAATAGTAATGTTAACAATAATGTCAAGCCAAGTGCACTTATCCTAGAACTAGAATAATAGATAGTTTGGTATACCAATCAGAGGAAGAATAAAATACGTGCAACACAATATTGTTAAAGCTGGAGATGACATTATTTAAAAAGCCGGTAAATGCATTATTAAGAAGTCAGCAATGGCATGATTAAGGAGCCAGTAATGGTAACCCCGTATTCCTTTTGATGAGTTTGGACATAGGTGATATGAGCTTGAATAGAATAATAAAATGTGACAAATAAAACTAATAATGGTAAGATTGTTGTATACAAATTCATTATGAAAATAATTATTTACACGTTGCATAAAAAAATTGTAAAGACATATGAAATTTCTTTTGTGATTTATATAGTATTATAAATGTGGCATTTATTAAAATATATATGTATGTAAAATTCTTATCATTTGAAGCATGGTTTTCCCTCAAGTAGGTTTAGAAGATTTGGAAAGTTAGTGTAGTTATCAAAAGAATAAGGGAATCCAATCAGAAAGCAGTTTAAGGCCTCAAGTTATTTTTGGTATATTTTTCTTTAAGTCTTGTAAAATAAAATCAAAGTTTTCTTCCATGTAGAACATATTGGGATATGTAACACTAATATAATGAGTACTGTTTTGCTGTAATTATATTTCTAATTATAAGATACAAGTTATGGATTTTGGAGTGTGCAAAGTTTATTTTTATTTGGATGCATAATTTTTATATTAAAAAAGTATAAGTGTTTTTCTCTGGCGAAGTTTTCAAGATAGCTAGGCAGGCAATGCTCAGTTACCTTACTATTCTAGAGTGGGGTAAGGGGGTATTACAGTTTTGGATATCAGAGCATAAGTTTAAAATGTTCTCGCTTAGTTAGGTATGGGAGATAAGTGCATATTTCATGCATATGCATTTTCTTTAAGCTGCTAGATTCTGATAAGGAATCCTTCTTCTAACAATATAGGTTTTTATGGATTTCAGATCATGACAAAGTTATGAGGAGGAAGAAGAAGGTGATAACATAGCTGTTTCTGCTACTCACAGACCGTCAGCATCGATTAGAAACTCGGTGCCTAATGTAGTAGCTCCATAGCATACTGAAGAACATGCTGATCCAATTAGATAGCCCTTATATAGTAGATGGCTTGTTTATTATAGCAGATCTCACAAGCCATGCCGCCACTAGCTCCCCCACCTTAGCCAAAACCCTAAATTGTTAAACTAAGGAAATATAGGGCTACAGATTTTATGGGTAGGAGAGAGGATGACCTAGCAGCAGAAGAATTTTAGTTAAAGAAGACATTGGGTTTTTGAGGATCTCAAGTTTCCTAAGGAGCACAAGCTTAGGTATGTAGTGTCCCTTCTTTAGGAGTATACCTACGAGTAGTAGAAATTAGTATTAGCGAAGCCTCAGACTTCGAGACCGTTGGCATGAGATTTCTTCATGACATAATTTAATAAGAAATATGTGCCAAGACTTTATGTTGATGAGAAAAAGACAATTTCTGAACTTAAAGCAAAGGGGTATGATCGATTATGAGAAAGAGTTGAGCAAGCTGAGTAGGTATGCAATTGGAATTATTAGATATGAGGTAGATAAATGCCGTAGATTTGAGGATGACCTTGATGAGGATATTGGGTAGCTGGTTGTTTCCCACCAGCATACATACTTTACAATACTAGTGTCCTCTACCATTAGTGTAGAAAAAAGGAAAAAAATGAAAATAGATGAGCTTTATAAGAAATCGATAACTAGTGTGGCCTAGACATCTAGTAAGAGCGAGCAGATAGTACCTAGGCCTTTTAGTCACGTAGTGCTAGACATACAATTTTTTTGGTAAGTGAAATTTGCAATTTAGACCCGCAACATCATCTGCTAGTTTACCAGTATTTGCATCTAGGAGGTCAGCATTTGTTGTATGCTAGCACTGTGGTAGATCTCATCCAGGAGAGTGTTGGTGGTTGACTGGAGCATGCCTGGGATATGAGCCACTGATCATATAAAGAAAGATTGTCTCAGATTTGGTACATGCCATATGACACCATTACTTGTAGAGACAATAGGGTAAATTCGTGGTAGAGGATGAGGCCAGTTCAAATATGGTTGTAGCGGCTGCACAGGATAGCGTCATGGTGTATTATAGATGGTTGATAGAGATGAGGGTAATACAACTCCAGCTCGTTCATATGCAATGAGAGCTTGGGAGGACCAGGATGCGCCCGATATTATAATTGGTAAATTATCTTTATTTGACTCTAATCTAACTCAATAATTAAGCAATTCTCATAGCATATTCTAAACAATCATGCATACAGCACACAAAGAATGAGCATACTATTATATGATGTCATTGTTTATTAATGGCAACATATAACACATCTTTCAAATCTAACTTATCACAAACTATAATCACAACTTAGGTTATGCCATAATTCATATAAACCAGACATAGTATATCACACAATTGTCTGTTGTTTTGTATTTTTATGTCATTAATTAATTTCTAAATATCAATTTAACATAAGTAGCCTAAATCTCGTTTCCAAACTATCTAGATATGGGGTGTGAAATAAGGACGCTCTACGAGCCTAGGCTACCCTATTCACCAAAATTTTCAGTCAAGAGCGCTCTGCGGGCCTAGGCCAGCTTGACTGAGTATAACATCATTGTATATAATAGGATACGGGGCGCTCCACAAGCCTAGGCCTCCCTATCCTTAAAATTCATAACTAAGTCGATACCGTATTTCCTCCTAATGGTGCATCATCTATCCTAAGCTAGATCTCAGGTAGAGAAATGGGCAAATAAAGCTATTACTTATTTATTTTCAATATGTTCTCATTTGTTATAATTAATATACATCTTATATATATACATAACCAATGTACTTTCACATTCAAAGTCATGTAATCATATAATAGACATAATCATGTAAACAACATTGACATACTATAATCACATTTACAAATTATGTAAAAACACATAAAATTGCCATGCAACACAAAATTCACCATTTAATATATAATTAAATCAATTAACACACAATCATGCATCAAAGCGAACAAAAATGTCTATATGTACAAATCTCAATTGAGCTTTTTTGAAAATCTAAAATCTAGAGCTTGTCTACTTTTGTTGTTCCTCCACTTGTTGAGAGCCTAATTTGAAGATATAATTGATTAATATATTATTTAAAATACTTATTTTTATTTTGGTATAAATAAATAACTAAAGTTTCTTTTAAGTGATATTGTCCTTTTAGGACTTTTGATTCTATATCTTTTTCTATATATGTCCAATTTGTATGATTTTTATTTCTAATTAAATTTAACAAATAATACTATGATATATTAAAATTTCATAATTTTTGGAATATTACACAAATTTTGGTGAAATTCCAACTTTTGCCCTCATCTTCTGCCCTTGGGCAGTTTTAACACACAAGATTTAAAAATTTATAACTTTCAACGTACAAATTATATTATGGTGAAAATTTAAGCACCTAGATAGAATAATTTAGAACATTTTTGGTGTTTACTACTTTTAACAATTTGGCCTCTAAGGTCCTCAATTGATAGTAATAATATAACGAGTCCAATACAAAGCAACAATCGACTAATATCTTTTCTTATAGTCATAACTCACAAAATACACAACCATTTAGGGTAAAACTTCTACTAGAACTAGCTAAGACATATATCTATATTTGTACCTTTACCCATTTTGGTCTATAAGGAGCTCAAAATTGAGTATGAAATTACTAAAGCTGCATAGGTATTAGGAAGCAGCTCACTCAAACAATATTCATTATTCATTTCGCTATAACTCAACCTATACATCAAGGATTTACACGAAATTTAGTGAAAACTATAATACACAGTTCTACAGCTTTCATGTTTTAAGATTCCTCAAATTAGGCACTTAAGGTGATCAAAATAAGCCAAAAAAATTAGGTATCCTATTGATATATCTCTAAGAACCAGTTTCAACAAATTGCATATATTTTTTTCCTTTAGACCTAATCATGTAAAATTATTTATATATCCATAAACATAAGACAAAATCTACAATTTTATGTTAACACTTCTCAAAATCTATCTCTATAATCATCAAAATCGGGACATAAGACATTGCCACAATACAATCTTAACATCTCCAAATAACTCTAAAACAAGAGAGAAGAGATTACTTACCAAAAATAAACTATTTTTGAGTGAATTTTGATGTAAATCTTGAGGGAAGAGAGAGAATAAAGAGGTTGTTAGGTGATGGAAGGAAGAAGAATGGAGAAAATTGGTAGAAAAATGTAGAAGCCACCCTATTTATACCAAAAATTGGTTCCACCGACTTTGTGCTGTCCAGATTTTTTTTTTTTTTGCTGGTCCTTTTCTTTTCTTTTTTTTTTAATTTTTCTTTTTCTTTCTTTCTTTCTTTTTATTTTAATTTTAATTAATTAATTTTTTAAAACTTATTTGTCTACTATTATTTTTTATATATTTTTACCTATATTTAGTCTCACTAGTCTTTACTAAAATACAATTTAATCATATAATCTAATTTAATCAAATTAATTATATTAACAATTAAATTTATTTTAATTTTTAATTCAATTTATTTTAATTTCTAATCTAATCATTTATTCAATTTTATTACTAATGTCTTCATATAGTATATATATATATATATAGACTATATGAACACTAAACACTTATTTTAACCAGGCTCTAATTAGTGGGCATTAGAAATCTTGACTAAGGCTTCTTTGAATAGTCTTTCTATCTTATCTATCTCTATTTAAGCTACCAAAACCTGTGGCATCCCATATTAACTCCTTTTTTAGGAAATTCTTCTAGGGTGGATCTCTAGATAAAAAGAAGATGTGCAACATCATATGGGATTTCATCCAAATGCCTAAACATATGGGGGGTTTAGGCATTGGTTCCTTGCTTGAAAAATACAAGGCCTTACTCTTGAAATGGCTTTGGCCTTTTAGAAAGGAATGTGGGGACAACAGTCTTTGGGCTAAGGTTATTATAGAAAAGTACAAGATTGATGGGGGAACTAATCTCTCCTCTGCAGTTTTTAATAATAATTTCTCATCAATATGGAAAGATATATGGAATTTTCAGTCTATCCCTCCTTTTAACTGTGGCATTAAGGTTTTAGCTAGCAATGGAAAAAGTTGTAAATTTTGGCTTGAAAGATGGGTTTTTGAGTTTCCTCTCTTGGAACATTTTCCCATACTATTTAACATTTCTCTTGATAAGAATGCTTTTATCAAAGATATGAGAATTTGGGATGGTTTCAAATGGGAATGGGTTCTCAGATGATATAGATAGCTTCGAGCTTAGGAAGTTAAGCAATGTGATTTGTTGATTAGTCTAGCCTCGAATCAATACATCTCCCCCTACAATTGTGATAGATTTATTTGGTCCCACAACTCCAACAACATATATTTGGTTAAATTTGTTGTTGCTTCTATGTCTTTTTCTTCTCCTCCTCCCTTACTATCTCATGTGGCTAGAATTTGGAAATCTCTAGTTCCGCCTAGGATTGAGATCTTCTCTTGGCTTGCAATTCTCAACAGACTAAATACAAAGGATGTTTTATGTGAAAAAGGTATTCTTCTAGTCAATAAGAATCTATGTTCTTTATGTCACAATTCTATGTAATATATGGATCATCTTCTAGTTTTATGTCCCTTTATTTGTATCATGTGGTATAAATTATATGCTTGGTAGGATATCGCCTGGGTTATTCTAAATTGATAAGAGAACTATTTGACCAATAGGATTTCTTAGTTATGGGTTCTTTCTAAAAAAAATCTGGTCAATTATTTTTCATGCTATCCTTTGGTCAATTAGATAGAAATGTAATGAAGTTGTTTTCAATGGTAGAGCTTTGAAATATGAGAATCTCTTTTCATTATTGGATATAGGGCCAAAGTTTGGTTTCGTGCTATTAGTGATGAAGATGTTCTATAGAGTCAAGATCTTCAATTGTGGGTGGATGCAATCAAAATTAATCGCTCTTGAGCCAGACCTAGACCTTCTCTATCTGGATGGATGGCCCTTCCCCCAAATTTTGTTAAATGGAATATAGAGATAGCACATCTCTTGATAAACCTGGACCTTTGATTGTCGAAGGTGTCCTTTGTGATTCTTCAAGCAATGTCCTTTGGCTTTTTTCTTTGCCTTGTGGTGTTATGGACTCCAACACTACTGAAGTAATAGCCATACGATATACTTTTCCGATCATTACTAAACATGAGTTGTCCAACTTCTCGTATATTATTTTTGAATTTGATTCAACAAATGTCATTGCTTGGCTTTCTATAAGGAGAAATCTAAGCCATGGGTCTTACATAAGGAGTTATGTCTCAATAAAACTTTCAAACAGAAAATTGATTTGGTCTCTTTTGTGCACACAACAAGAGAGGATAACTCCATAGTTAATTCTTTTGCCAAACAAAGTGTTACAAGATCCACCAACTTTATCACATGGATTTAGATGTTTGTTTTCATGGTTTTGGATATGTTTCTCATGCATGTTTTTTAGAGTTCACTAGCTCTTCTCTAGTTTTTAGAGTTTTTATTCTGGTCTTTTCTGGGTTTTTGTTTTGACATAAGGCTTGTTCATGTTCGATGTTGATGTATTAGTTCTTAAATGGAGTTTTTTTCATCATAATGGGTTAATTGCACATGTTGGTTTTTTCCATTTTTTAATAAAATGATGGCTTATCAAAAAAAAAAAAAAATCCAATAGATAAACAATAAATTCTTTCTAAAAATGGGTACACTACATGATATGATGTGAAATTCTTGATTTACCTCTACTAAATATAAATTGTAAATAAATCAAATTAAATAAGCAAACTACAAGAAATTACACATTTTATGACGAATTTCTTTGTCACTACACAAAAATTTGCCACAATTTGTTAATTTGTTAATTAATAGTTACAAATTTCATAATCATCATTATAACATTCTTTTTTGTGACGATCATTACTTTTGTCACTATAAATATTATATATTGTCACTAATTAGAATATTTACTTATGATAAAAAGAAATTCATTACACAAACTTTTAAAGGTATAATTTCACACGAAATTTTTAATGGGAAATCTTTTAATAGCAAATCTATAGTAATTGATGATGATATTTGTTGCCATTGGATGTTTCTTTTAATGACAATGTTATATATTGTCATTGATTTGTTGACTAAATTGATGACAATATCATTTCATCACTATACCATTTTCTTTTATAGTGATCATTACTTTTGTCACTATAAATCTTTTATATCATCACCGGTTAGTATATTTAATAATGATAAACATATAGTTTGTCATATAAACTTTTAGAGTAGAATTTTATACTAATATTTTGGATGGAAATCTTTCGGTGACAAATTTATAGTAATTGATGATAATATTTATTGTCACCAAATTTTTATTTTGATGACAATGTTATATTTTGTCATTAATTATTTTACCAAATCTGTGACAATATGATTTCGTCACCGCTGTACACCTTATGTGACAATGAACATAAATGGGTCATAATTTTTTTTGGCAAAATATTTTATCAAATGTTTTAGAGCCAATTTTTTAAAGGACAATAACAATATGAACTATGACAGCGTCGATTGACACTAATATTAATTTTATATAACAACGTAATAACTTGTTATTAACTAGTTAAATGGATAAGTGACGAAACAAGCACGTCTTAAATATTTATATTTAGTGACGATGAATACAAATCCGTTACTATTTAATATAGAGGCAAAATTTTTTATTCAAATTTTTAGGAGGGAAATATTTAATAATGAAAGTAATAAATAATGATAACTTTTATTATCATAATATCAATTATATAAGAAAAAAATAATAAATTGTCATTAATTAGTTGAATTTATGAGATACAAAATTATTTCGTTTGCTATTTTATATTTAGTGATGACTCTTATAAATTCATCAATATTTTTGTTGGAGACAAATTTTAATATAAAATAATTTAAAGATGAAAAAATAATTTATAAATATTTATTACAATATTTATAATCACAAAAATTTATATTTCAAACTGACAGTTAATATAGTTTTATAGCTATTTTGTAACATCATCCCATATATTATGAGTATGTCCCAAAACACATAGAAAGTGTCATAGACTGTATATGTATAATCTATTCAATTTAAAACCTTTTCTTATATAAATTATTATTATATTCTATGCATATATATTCACTTAAACTTACTCATCTAATTTACCGAATATATCCTACACTAGCTATTTCTAGTTTCGGTTTACCTGTTCAATCACATATCATATATCAGTTTAGGCTTATAAGACCTTAATCTTATGCATCTTAACCATATCTAGTTGAGCTATATCTATTCGATTTCCTTTGTTATTCTTTACTTTTTTCTTTGTATCGTATTACATGATTACAAAATAACAACATAATCAATTACATTCTCTTAAAATGAATACAAAAAATAACTAAATGTATGCTACGAAGATGCCTAGTCCACAATCCGGGGTATTCACAATCTCCTCTTGGCATGGGCTTTAGCATCTACGATATCAACCTGCCTCAACTATATATTGGCTCCATTACCTGTGTGTACATAAAGACACGCTAAGCTATTCATAGCTTAGTAATATACATATGCATAACAAACCTAACATATAATTATATAATTTGTAACATATAGAAATTTTTGATGACACAATCATAATTAGATCACATAATCATAGAAATGTCAAGATATTTCATGCTCATGCAAATAATACATATTTATTCCATACCTCTATTAGTCATGTTCAACTAATTAATAGAATACATATCTTTTCTTTATTGTGTTATCTTGTTATGATTACATTTCATATGTTTATACCCTAGGATAACTATCCCAAAGTTAACTGTTCAACAATTCTTTTATTACTTATCTACCAATCAAAGCATTGATCTCTTGGAGGCTCGAGCGTATAACAATTATAGAAGGGAGTTAAACCCCTAGAAGCTTTAACTTCTTTAATCAAGATTGATAATTGAGTGGATAATCAATCCTTCTTATCCATTATTTATACATTTCATTTGTATCTTATAACTCAATGCACATATAGAGTATATGTGAAACTAGAATATACATATATTATAAAAGAGCAACATGCAAATTTTCATAACATTTATAATCATTTTACAATATGTTACTAGTGTTATTAATAAATTCTCATATTTCACTTTCTCTTTAGATTTCAATCTTGTCTTTCCTCATTCTTTTTCTTTTTCAATAAATAGTCCAAACCTCATTCCCAGACTGACTGGATATGGGGTGTAAAGTAAGCACACTCAATCCAAAGATAGACATTCTGCTCACTCTGTATACAAGGTATGGAATATGTGCACTCAATCCAGGGCTAGTCATCCTACTCATCCACTGTAACATATATGTTTATCTGTGCTTCCTCAAGTCAAGTGTGCTCATACCCAAGCTTAAGCCAACCTGACTGAGTATAATAATGGGTATGAGTACCAGGAATAGAAGCACCCAATCATACCCAAGCTTGGTTGTGACACTGGTTGTGAAAGGGCATAATATGTTCCAATGGTCAAATTTTGTCAAAATTCCACTTTTAGAAACTTCCTAAACATATATTTATCAGAGAAAAAACAGAAAGCTTGTGTGATCAACAATTGAGATAACAATATCAATGAATTATTGTTGAATGAAGTAGAATCATTAAAAGAGAGACAACAAGATAAGGAAAAGACAACTGCATTTGTGAAACGTTTGGCTACATTCTTATTATGCTTTCAATCAGCAGAATCCATGGCTGGTATGCAATAGTTACTATTACTAACTTGAATTTCATGTTCAGTTTGTTTACATCTTCATTGTCTATATATGCCTTGCAACTCTTCTTCAGAAGAATGTCAAATGCTGGAATCTATAGACTAATGTGTTAGAGGTTTTGTTTTGTGTGATTTATGTAGGAAGTTAATGTAAATCCATGCATTGTAATTATAATAAGGATGGTATTAATAAATATTTCCTTTGCGTATTTTTTTTCTTATACCATATATTATATTTATAGTTCCATTTTGTATTTTTTTCTTAAAGATATAAAGATGAATACAAAGAAAAAAATTATTATATAAAGAAAAATAACAATGTCTAAAAATAGATGTTAGACAAAAAAAATTGAATTAAAAAATTATAAATTAAAAAAAAAACAAAGTCTAAAGATTAGCAATGGAAATTCCATCACTATTAATAAGCAATAACAAAATAAATTCATCACTAATGATACATCATTATGACAAAAAAAGCTGTCATTATATATATTTAATAGTGACAACGAACTATTTGTAAGTATTTTTTATAACGATTTATTTTTGGGATATTACTTAATCATTGAATGATAATCACATTATCATCATATTAAAATTATTATTTTGTGACGAATATTTTATCACCATTTATGCTGTTTTATTAGTGACGATTAACAACATTAGGTGACAATATATCAAATTAAACATGACAAAGATTGGCATAAAAAAAATGGATGATTTTAGTTAAATGCAACATTTTTTCACCAAAATAATAAATTTTCGTAATGAAGAGGTGATTTCATCATCAAACACATTAACTTTAATAACGAATACAATATAAGATGACAAAATTTTCATACCAATAGTGACGTGTTTGGCATCACAAAAAGTATTAAATTATAGTGATGACGCTATTTATTATCACCATAATTAGAGTGTTTAGTGTCAATATCAAAATCCGTCACATATACCTTTTGCTACACACATATAATGACGATCTCTGTTACAACAAAATTTCGTCACCAAAGTGTTTTTGTGATGAAAATTGAATTTTATAAGACGATTTTTAGTGTCACTTTTTGTTGGAAATAAATTGTTGATTCAAGAGAAAAGATATCTCCAAGAAGTGTAAAAGAAGTAAAAGAGGGAAGAGAAATGAAAGAATGTCAGTGAATGAGAGATATCTCGTCTATGGGAAAAATGAAATTTTGGTAATTATATAATTTAAAAAATGATTTTTTAGTCATAAAAATATATAAAAAAAATCGTTTTTCCAAATTTTATTAAAATTTAAGATAGCAAAGTGGAAAGGTATTTGCAAAAGAAAATCATTTATAATTGGGCATGGAAGTTAATAATTGATTTGTATTGGGTTTATTATCAAGAGAATTTTGCAAAAATGGAAAAAAAGAAAATATTTATAAAAATATCGACGGTTAAAGTTTTTTTTTCAACAATACTAGAACATGCGTAAAATATTTATGACAGTACCAAAATTTGAAAGTCACCCTAACAATGCACAAATGACATTATTTTTGGAATATCTTCAGCATACCTTGAACTACCTTGGTTCAATTTTTACCAAAAATATAAAAAAAAATGAAGATGAAGAATAATTGAATCATTAATAGATCATCTAATATGCTGGTTAGCTTCTATTATTCCTGATGGAGCTTTAAAATTGATTCGTAAAGTTCATTTTTTAAGCCTTTAGGATATATTTTCAGAATACCTTGGACACACTATGATAATTCCTTGGGTATATACCTTGGAAATACTTTGGTTCATTTTTAATAAAACCAAATAAAAAAGAATACATTGGTAATACATTGGTTGAATTGACCAAAAAGAAAAAGAAGAAGTAGAATAGAATTGAATCCAAATTAAGAACATCACAAATTCTCAAACTAACAATATTTACACACATTGAGCATTAGATTCAATTTATTGTTGAGCATTGGGTATACCTTTGGGAATACCTTGGGCATGCAATAGGAATACCTTAGGTATACTTTCGGAATACATTAAAAATTTTTTGGGTATACCTTGGAAATGCTATAAGAATACTTAGTTAAATTGACCAAAAAGAAAAAGAAGAAAAATAGAATTCAATCCAAAATTAAAAAGCATTAGAAAATTCTTAAATATATTGATTCAATTCAGATTCACGTTGAGCATCAAATTTAATTCAACAAAAAATAATACTAATTACTACATTGTATCAAATCTATAATTACAGTAGCATTATAGTAAATTTATCAAATCTAACAATCTCCCCAACCTAACAACAACGAACATCGATGTCATTGTCGTCGAATATCATTGCCGTTACAGCAGCTTCTTTCACATCAATATAACTTATGAAGACCATTGCTGTCGCGATGTCTCAGGTTGAGCAAGAGAAAGGAGAAAGATGAAGGGCGGACAAATTTTGAAGAAAAAACGATTGAAAAGAAATTGATTTCGGTAAAAATGAAAAAGAAAAAAAACATGGTAATTTTGAAAGGAAATGATAAAGTTTGATAAATTGTTAAAATTTCTCTATTATCAACTTATTTTTGGGCTTTTCATACTTTTCATTTAAGAGAAGCCTAAATCTCTATTCTATAAGGCTTTTCATACTTGTCATTTTGAACTAGTGAAATTTAAGGTATATATTATGCTATTTTTTTTTTCTTGGAAGAGGACATCAATCTTCAAGGGGATAAGAAGTTTTGCACAAAATAGGTAAAAATTAGAGACATGAAGAGAAAAACAACATTCCAATTAGTTGCAACAATGTTCACAACTGAAGAAAAGACAAAGAACAAATAGGCAAGGAAGCATGCCCTCTGATGAAGAGAAATGACTAATAAGCAGTAGAAGTGCAGAGGAAAAATGCGACCAAAAAAAATATTGACGACTAAAAATGAGCTACAAAAGTGTAGAAGAAGAATGCAGCAAATTAATAAAAAAGTTAGAGAAACCTCACTGTCAAATTGGGCAAAAAAAAACGCTTTCTCAACCAACATTATGAATTAATGATGATTAACATTTTAATATATTTTTTATTTAATATTTTAATATTTCTTCAAATTCAATATAATTCAATCCATACATTTATTTATATCACAAGCTAAAAAATTGATACACCCCAACCTAACTACTACAAATATCGATGTTGTTGTCGTCAAACACCGTTGTTTTGTCGTTGCCGTTATAACAACTTCTTCCACATCAATATAACCAACAAACACTATTGCCATCGTGATGTCTCATATTGGGCAAGAAAAAGGGAGAAAGACAGAGCAGACAAACTTTAAAGAAAAAACGAATGAAAAGAAATTGATAAGGTAAAAAAAAAAATATTGGTAATTTTGAAAAGAAAAAAAAATTCCAATAAATGGTGAAAATTCCTCTATTATCAATTTATTTTTGGGCTTTTATTCTTTTCATTTAAGTCCAAGTCTCTATTCTATAACAGTTTCAAAGTTTGACTTTTTGAACTAGGAAATTTAAGGTACATGTTATGCCATTTTTTTCTTGGAAGAGGACATCAATCTACAAGGGGATAAGAAGTTTTGCATAAAATAGGTAAAAATAAGAGGCATGGAGAGAAAAGCAACATTCCACATAGGTGCAGCAACGTTCACAGCTGAAGAAAAGACAGAGGACATATAGCAAATAAGGAAGTGCCCCTCTAATGAAGAGAAATGGTTGATGAGCTACAAAAGTACAGAGAAAGAATGCGACAAAAAAAAATAGTGATGGCTAAAAATGAGCTGCAAAAGTGCTGAGGAAAAATGGGGCAAATTAATTAAAAAGTTAGTGGAAAACATGTATTGTCAAATTGGGCTAAAAAAAGCCATTCTCAACCAACATTATGAATTAATGATGATTAAAATTTCTATTTCTATTTGATATTTTAATATTTCTTTAATTTCAATTGATACAATTATTTGTCACATGCTAAAAAAATTGATGCACCTAATCTAACAACTACGAACATTGATACTGCTGTTATCGAATACCGTTTTTGTTGCTATTGCAGCAGCTTTTTCCATTATCAACATAACCCATGAACACCATTGCCGTCACAATATCTCAGGTTGGGAAGAGAGAGTAAGAAAGATGAAAAGCAGACAAACTTTGAATAAAAAAAGGTTGAAATGAAATTGATTTCGGTAAAAATGAAAAATAAATGTTTGCATTTTTTTTGAAGAAATGATAAATTTCGATAAACAGTGAAAATTCCTCTATTGTCAATTTATTTTTGGGCTTTTTATTCTTTTTATTTAAGATAAATCCAAATCTCTATTCTATAACAGTTTCAAAGTTTGTCATTTTGAACTAGGAAAACTTAAGGTATATGTTCTGCCATTTTCATCTTGGAAGAGGATATCAATCTGCAAGGGGATAAGAAATTTTGCAGAAAATACGTAAAAATCCCAGGCATGAAGAGAAAAGCAATGTTCCACATAGGCATAGCAAGATTCACAGCTGAAGAGAAGACAAAAGACAGATGGCAGACAAGGAAGCGACCCACTGATGAAAAGAAATGGCTGATGAGCTACAAAAGTGTAGAGGAAGAATGTGACATAAAACATTAACGGCTAAAAATGAGTTGCAATAGTGCAAAGGAATAATGCGACAAATTAATCAAAAAGTGAAAGGAAGACATGTACTGTCAAATTGGGCTAGAAAAACTCATTCTAAAGCAACATTAGGAATTAATGATGACTAATATTTTAATATTTTTTTATTTGATATTTTAATATTTCTTTAAATTTAATATAATTCAATTAATACTTTTATATATACCACATGCTAAAAAAAATTGATACTGTCACGTCTGTTAATTATGGACTCTATAAGAGCAATAAAATAATATATAAACATTTGACATAACTTATAGAGCAAAATCAGAAGATAGGACAAATTTATAAAAAGTGTGATTTTTTTTTATTCTGGTGTACGATTGTAAAATTTAGAATTATCATAAATTTTAACGAGAATATTGGTGTATTTAATTACTGGAAATTAATTAGTTTGGGCCAAAAAATTTGAGAAAATAAAATTAGAGTTGCAGTTTTATTTAAAACTAAAACTATAAATAAATAAAAAGAATGGACTAAAAAATAAGAGAAATACTAATTGTCCCAACACTTTTTATCCTAACTAGTATAAAATATTTGTATTTTTAATGTAAGTTTAATAAAACAAGTGGTTGAATGGATAAAGTATAAGCATTTTATGTAAATTGGAACATAAAGTGTTGGAACAACTAGCATTTCTCAAAGATAAATCTAAAGAAGATTAAATTGGATTAATTAATTTAAAACAAAATTTATTAAGTTAATAATGTTTTGTAGTTATGACACTTGGTTTTCATGCAATAAATGGATGATGAGTCGTATGAATAAGTGGCATAAAATTGTGAAAGATGGTCTTGCATGCATGCCAAATGTGGCACATTCAACTAATTACATTGTTAATTAATATATAAAATACTTTAAAAAAAGATGGTACACTTCCTTTTTCTTTTATAAGCTAAAAAGAAATTTGTTCTTCCTTTTGTTCTTTCTTTTACCCGATTACTCTCCTTCCTAAATCAACCTTTATTTTTCTATTTTACCTTATTTCCTTGCTCCTTCTTGTTAATCGAACACTAAGTAAGCTTTAAATAAGGACAAAATCCAAAGAAAACAGTACAGTGGAAAAGTGGTGATGGATCTCGGCCCTAACAAACAAGAGGTGAAGCTAAAATATTTGAAGCAAATTTTCTTTCTCCTTGCGCCAAGTGAATCTGAGGTCTTGTAAGGGAGTATAGCTTCGGTTAAAGCTTGGTTTTGCTCGACTCCATAAATGTTTGTACATATTCCCCTGCAAATCTCCACTGCAGTGTTTTGCATGTCATGTATAACTATGACTGTGTGCTTATTGATGTGATATAAGTGATAGATTGATGCATTGTAAATGGAAATATATTAATAATTGCATGAATAAGAATGAGGTAGCTTAATGTAGCTAATTGACCAAATAATGAAGAGAAAAGATTAAAACGAGCTTGAAATACAAGGATGATATTCACCAAAAACTTTGCTGGAAATTTCTTCACTAGAACAGTCTATGCAATTTTAAACATAACTTGAGGTTGAATGAAGAGATTTACATAATTTACGTTGCAAAAGAAACTAGACAAGTAGAGCTTAAGCTTTTAAGAGGATCACGGGTTAAAATTTTGACCGTAGCTATTGTCAATTTGAACTACAAAGTGAGATATGAAAACTCCATAGAAATTCTGGGTAGATTTTTCAGGAACGATCCAGAGAGAATTTATCATAACTTATTTATTAGAACTCAGAATTCATTGATTTTTGTTGCCCCTGAAAGCTAAGATTCTAAGCTATAATTCTTAAGAAGACCATTGAATGTAATTCGAACTGTATATACGTGAAAAATGTTATGCATTGCAAATAATGGGTGCTGCCTCGAACAAAGGCAGGACAAATTAGTTAATTTAAATTTTTATAGTTCAAAAATTTGTCATGGCTGTGTTAAAACTTTTATTTATTTTGGATTATTAAAGGTGTGCTTATGCCATTAATGCTCAAATAACTTGGTAATTTATATTTGAAAGTGAGATCTAAAAAAAATAGTATGCATTAATGAATTGGATAATGGAAATTTTTGGGATGATTGATGTATGATATGTTTGGTTGAGTTTGTTATGTTTGTGCTATGGTTGTTTAAATAGCATAAAATTGAGCATGGTACCATAGTAGGAGATCAAGGGGTCTTAAACTTATTGTGAGCATCCTTGAACCTAATGTTTGTGTTAGACTAAGGGGTCTTGAGCTTGTTATGAGCACTCTTAGTTTTTATGTTACTAGTTCAGAGGTTTTAAGCTTGTTGTGAGTACTCTCAACCAGGAAAGCTTGGTGGAGCTTGGAAATGTTTGGAATTTGTGTGAATTGTTATATTATACACATGAGACGGTTGTGGCTATACCTTATTATTTAGATGTATATCTTGTAATCAACATAAAGGTATGATTAATGGAAGACTTACTAGCATGCATAAATTCTACATGTGGATTTATATGGTTATATGTACCACTAAGTATTGTTGCTTAGCGTATATGTGGTTTTTACCTCATGCGTAGGATACAAGGGTTATGCTCAAAGTTGATAAGGAGATAGAGCCCAAGAAGTCAAGGATCAAGCTAGCATGAGAAAGGGTTGGTGATACATGCATATTTACTATTCATGGGTTTTGAGTGTAATAAAGTTTTCGTATTTATTTACATTTGAGAAAGTATTTAACTTAATAAAAAGTATTTTGGCTTTTATTTTCAAGTCATTATGGTCATGATGCATAAAAGGTTTTTAGTTAAACACATTTTCAAGCTCATGCATTGCGACGTTTACTGGTATAATTTGAGGAATTTCTGATTATATCGAGAGTGTTACAGATACATCCCAATCTAATTACTATGAACACCGATGTTGTTGCTGTCAAAACCATTGTTGTTGTCATTGCAGCAGCTTTTTCTATATCAACATAACCTATGAACACTGCTGCCATTGCGATGTCTAAAGTTGGGTAAGAGAGAGAGAGATGAAGAGCAAACAAACTTAAAAGAAAAAACAGTTGTAAATAAATTGATTTCAGTAAAAATAAAAACGAAAATAATGTCGATAATTTTGAAAAGAAAATATAAATTTCGGCAAATGGTGAAAATTCCTCTATTATCAATTTATTTTTGGGCTTTTTATTCTTTTCATTTAAGATAAGTATAAATCTCTATTCTATAACCATTTCAAAGTTTGTCATTTTGAACTTGGAAAATTTAAGGTATATATTCTACCATTTATTTTAGGAAGAGGACATCAATCTGTAAGGGGATATGAAGTTTTGAACAAAATAGGCAAAAATCAAACACATGAGAAAATCAACATTCTTCATAGGCGCAGCAGCGTTCACAGTTCAAGAGTAGACAAAGGACAAATAGCAAACAAGGAAGTGCCCACTTTGATAAAGAGAAATGGCTGATGAGCTGCAGAAGTGCAGAGGTGGAATGCGACAAAAAAAACACTAATGGCTAAAATTGAGCTGCAAAAGTACATATGAAGAATGCCGCAAATTAATCAAAAAGGGGGAGAAAATTTGTACTATCAAATGGGCTAAAAAAATCCATTCTCAACCATTACTATAAATTAATGATGATTAATATTTTAATTTTTTTATTTGAGTTTAATATTTCAATATAATTCAATTGATACATTTATTTATATCACATTCAAAAAAAATTGATACATCCCAATCTAACTGCTATGAACATCGATGAAATTATCATTGAATATGTTTCTGTTTCTATTGTAGTAGCTTCTTCCACATCAACTAAACCTAAGGACGTCATTATCAGTGTGAAGCATGGTTGTAAAAACCGGACCGGCCCGGCCGGTTCAACCGGAAAAACCGGGAACCGGCCCTTAGGCCGGGCGGTTTTTACTCCTAAAACCGGAATAGAAACAACCCGGTCAGAAAACCGGTGACCCGGCCGGTTCAACC
>CATIWF010046796.1:0-21531 GCA_949630135.1 Balakata baccata
TATAAGCAAATGAAATGTTCACATGATTTAATATTATTTATATTCATATGATATTGATAAATAGAATGACATGCAAAATGTGTATGAATGACAAGTACTACTTGTAATTGTGACTGACTCAGTACTTTAGAAAGCTTTTGATAATTATTCTCATTGAGTTGCAACTCATCAAATTGCATCATCTTTTAGGCAAAGAAGAGTAGTTAGCTCAATTTAGAGGTGCATACCATATAGAGGACATGGATCACAAGTCACCGGTCGAGCCTCACCAATCTCTCTCCTTGCATTGCACATATGTATAGGAACATGACATTTGTATTTTGGATTGTGTATCTATATATGTATAAATTACTAAATATGCAATGATGTGTAAATGTGTATTTGGCTTTAACCTTTGTAACTGAAATAATTGAACATAGTAGCTGAATTATTAACATATGTGATATATTAGGTTTATAATCAGGATGTGATGCTTAGCTGAGCTGTCAAATGTTGCAAAGTGATAATGTTATATGATTCAAAAAAAAAAATTATCCCTCATTATAAATAGGACTATGTTCCATTATATCCAATATACGACAACATGATATAAGTATAAGTGATATCCATAGGTATAAGGTGTTACAAGAAATCTAGGAGAAATAGAGTGAAAGGGTCGAACTTGGTGAGAGGAGAAGAAGGAGACGCAAGTCGTATAGGTGGAGAAGAGAAAAATGGGAGAAAAATGCGGCCGAGGGGGGGGGGGATTTATAGCTAGGGCAGGCAGTACGGGTCGTGCTATGTTCTTTTAGTTTGTAAAGCCCGATCATGCATCTTGCATAGTTTGTGCACAGTGTATCCTTAGGTAGGTCATGCACGGGTCGTGCACCTTACACAAGTCATGCATAGTGAATGAACTGATGAGGTGTGTGTGGGTTGTACACCTTGCATGGGGTGTGCATAGTGAATCCTCAGGTAGGTCAAGCACGAATCGTGCACAGTGCCTTCCCCACTTCCTAGCATTACTCCTCCTTGCTAATGTCGTGTCTCTCCTACACATAACCAACACGACAATTGAGTTCCATTAGATGCATTTAAGCACAGGGATGGGAGTAAAATAAAAAAGAACAACTACTAACAAAATTAAAAACTTTAAATCTAATTAAAAGAAAAAGGATAAGTCTTAAGCTTGGGTTGCCTCCTAAGAAGCTCCATATTTAACCTCTAGGCAAGATGGTCTTCTGCTCTAAGACTAAAGGGTATTCAACGGTGTGGTCTCCACTACCTTCACTAGAGGGGAGGCTTCATAATACCTCTTGACTCGTTGTTCATTCACTTTGAATCTTTCGCCGGTGTTGGAGTTCCATAGCCCTATACAAAAAGATTTCAGTCAATATGAAAGGACCGCTCCATCTTGATTGCAGCTTACCTAGAAACAATTTAAACCTTAAGTTAAATAAGAATACCTTCATTCCAGGAATCAGCACCTTACGGATTAGAAGCTGGTCATGGATCCACTTTTCCCTCTCCTTGTAAAACTTGGCATTTTCGTACGCTTCTTATTTTAACTCTTCCAGCTTATGCAACTGTAAATGCCTTGCTTCTCTAACCTCACTAAGCTCAAGGTTAGGGACCTTTATGGCCCAATAGGCTTTATGTTCTTGCTTTATCAGTAAGTGACACACCTTCCCAAAGACTAAACAAAATGGGCTCATACCAATTAGGGTTTTATATGCGGTTCGGTATGCCCATAATGCATCATTTAGCTTTAATGCCCATTCCTTGCATGAGGGGTGAACCGTTTTTCTCCAAAATGGATTTTATTTATGTATTGCTCACCTCAACCTAGCTTGAGGTCTGAGGATGGTAGGGTGTCATTACCCGGTGTGTAATTTCATACTTTTTCAAGAGTCTATCAAACACCTTGTTGCAAAAATGACTTCCACCATCACTAATGATATCTTTAGGGGTTCCAAACCTGCTAAAAATATTATCCTTCACAAATTTCACCACCACATTAGTGTCATTGGTTTTGGAAGGAATCACTTATACCAATTTAAACACATAATCAACAGCAATGATGATATATTCATAGCTATTAGAAGGGAGGAAAATGTTGTTAGAGATGCGCCTAAAAGGCAATCACCTCAAGCACTTAGTATACACATTCATAAAGGCATTATTTCATTATATTAGTATTCATTTGCATATGAATCAATATAGATCTTAAACTGATTAATAAAAGTCCTTGATATGAAGGAATAGCATGAAGGAAATCATGATGGGATCATTATAATGAGATTTCTATGTGTAATTATGTTAGTATCTAAATTATCCCTCGTCATAGGATCAATAAGATGAGACATTGTTGATCCGGATAGACTAGCATATGTTATACTCATTGATTGGATCAACCAGTAGATTTCATAAGTTGTGAGCATGAGATGTTCAAAGTTAACATATGGATGCTTGCTAAGAGTAGTCAAGTACATTGGATGATTACTATGAGACAATCATATGGATTATCTATTCAAATGTCAATGATAGTCTCATCATAGCAATGGTGCAAGTATCCTTAGACTTGAGGTACTCAAGGATATCTTGGATACTGATTTTGTGCTTTGACTCCATTCCTTGTTGCCTCATAGTGGTCGCTCATTGTTAATCCGGATAGACTAGCACATGTTATACTCATCGATTAGATCAACCAGTAGATTTCATAAGCTGTGAGTATGAGATGTTCAAAGTTAACATATGGATGCTTGCTAAGAGTAGTCAAGTACATTGGATGACTTGCTATGAGACAATCATATGGATCATCTAGTCAAATGTCAATGATAGTCTCATCATAGCAATGGTGCAAGTATCCTTAGACTTGAAGTACTCAAGGATATCTTGGATACTAATTTTGTGCTTTGACTCCATTCCTTGTTGCCTCACAAAGGTCGCTCATATGGTAGTGATTAGGTATGTCTTGAGGTATTTGAAGGTAATTAGGTAGCTAATAGAGGATTCATCGCTCCTCATAGAGGGAGAGTATACCCACAGCCTCTTATCGGGATCATTACTCAGGAATCTCTGGTCAGACTAGAAATGTCATGAAGATGGTCTTCAGTGACATGTCTAATTGAGTAACGAGTCTCAGTGACAAGATTTAACATCAATTGGGCTAGGTGTGATATAGTCAGTCTAGTGGGAGCTGACACATAGTCCATGCTCTGAATCGAGTGGGGTATAAGATGATGAAAGGATGAATTGCACATATTATTGTCTATGGAAAGGTTCATAGTCAAACCACTAACTTTCCGATTAATTAGAGGTCATGATGTGTTGCTAGATACCACTCAAGACTTGCTCGAATTAATTGTTAATTCAGATGGCCAACAAAATCAAGAACCTATAGGTCACACGCATTGGAAATGTAAAGAATGAATAAAATGGCCCTGGATAAAATCCAAAATTATAAAAAAAAATTATTTAGGGTTGGATCGTGATGAGATCACAGAAAAAAATCACTCGGGGGTCACGGCTTGCAGTGGGGCTGGCAGCATATGCGGTAGCATGCACGTTGGCAATGGGCCAGCGCGTATTAGAATTGGACAATTTGGCCAAATTGCCATTTTAGTCCCCCAAACTCTTTTTGGTAATTTTGCCAATTCTATGGTGTTTAGGAATACCTACAAATAATATTTTTACATCAGAAAAATACTCACAGCCTTCACAAAATTATTTGATAATTTTTCTTGTTTTTCTTTCTAAGAACACTACTCTTGTTTTACACACTCATGTGCTAGCAAAGAGTAGCGTTCAAGGCATACCCTACTGGTTTCATTCTTCCTTTCTACATAATTATTATTAAAGACGATCAAATATTGGATTGTTGTGGTTTGTGACAACCCAACAAGAAGAAAATTCTGAGAATTGACATAAGAAATTAAATGTATAATTTCTAACTATATTTTTATTGAATTAGTTTTAATGGCATAAGTAGAATCCTATGATTTGGATTTTGAAAATTTTAATTTCCGCTACTATTTTGTGAATGTGATTCATCTTCAAAATCCAAAATTGGTATTAATTTTTATTAAATGTGCAATTAGATTCCATGGTTTTGACGGTTTTGGTTTTATTGATTTGAAAAATTGAAATTAATTTGTAAAATTCATTTTAATTATTTTTATTTCTATAATCTGATCATGGGATGATTAAGGATGATTATTTTGATGAAAAAGGGCTTGAATGTGATTCAAATAATTAATTTTGAATTTATTACAATGTTGCTGAAAATTGCATTGTTGATAAACATGTGATGTTATTTGGTTTTTATCATGGGGATGGTCATTTTTTTTTCTATAATTTGATTATGGAAAATTTATTTAGACATATTAAAAATGTGTTTAAGCCTATAGAAGTTTCCAATAATTAATTAAAAATTATTTTAATTAATTTTGAAAACAAACACCAAAATAGGTCTGTTTTAGTGCACTTAGCGAAACTGTTCTGTTTGATTTTTTTTGTATGTGTATATTTCGGTTCCAACACCTTAAAATATTTTTATGTGATAATTAATATGTTATTTTGATATTAAATACATGCCAAAATTATTTTTCTCGAATTTAAATTTCCAAATTAATTCTATATTATAAATAAGTTAGTTTAGGTGTCTAGTGTGTTGGTTCGTTTGTCTTGATGATTTTAGCTTGTGCCAAAATTATTTTGATGGACTTGATCTGATCTAAAAATGCTTAGAATTATGATATATGGTTTTGAAAATTTTGGAAATTTTTGGAAATTAATTTTGAATTAATTAAGGTGAGTAAATTAAGATCTAGTATGACTAGAATATGGTATGTATGTTAGATTTAAATTGTTTAATTTTTGACATCATAATAACCTAATTTCAAGGTGAATTAATTTCTAGAAATATGAAATTTGATTAATTTGATTAAATATTAATTTCCATATTAAATTGTCCTGCAAAATTGAATTAACTGAAACAACATAAGTAAGCAATTTCGGTTCAAGTGTTGAAACCAATTTTCAAATTTGGAATCCAAAATTATCACTACATATTTTATTTTATGCATTAGAAAATGCATGCTAAGGGTGAATAGAATGACATGATGAATGATTATGGACTTAGGCCCAATCTGATTGAGCATGCATGATTTATTTTGTTTTGCGGTAAATAGGCTTGCATGTCCCTGCCTCTTTTTTCTTTTTCATCCCACTCCTTTCAAATGTAAATTGGGATTTTCTATTTTGAAATATGCAATTAGATTACATAGAATTAGGATAGAATAGAGATGTAAAGGAGCAAGAAGTAAAGGAGATGGTGCCATAAGCAAGAAGACTTAGAAATAGAAGTTTGATTTCTATTTTTTGGTTGTAATTCATGCATCTACCTAAGTTAGACCTAGTCAATCTTTCCATGGCTCGAGGGATTGATGTTAAATTGTCCATAACTATGCCATATAATTATAGTAACTATTGAATGTATGGCTATGTAAGGATGTATGTTTAACATGTCATAAACATTATGAGACTTTATTAACAAAATCCCTTAATAAATAATAATTAAGGCTAACACCTTCCATTGATATGGGGAGAACCACAGTTCTTCTAGATGCTAGGTTGTTGAGTTGACTTAAGCCCGCTCTATAAGAATATGTTCAAACCATTGAAATATAATTTCATAATTAATGGGTTAGTCTTAACTGATTTCATTGATTTGTTGAGTTAACTTAAGGTCATTGTAAATTGGAGGTGCTGATGGGTAAACGTATGTGAGATGTACATGTATCAAGAGTTGATAGCCCAATGATTTGTGAACACATCAATTAGTTGATAGCACAATTCAGTAGTTGCATTTAAAGATGCAACTGGTGTGAATCAGATACCTACCGATTTGTTTTAAGAACGTTTGCTGAGCTAATTCAAGGTTTTTTTTAAATTGGAATTGGATATCGACCCACTAGGAGAACTTCCAAATAGGTTCCCTCGAGTTCATAATGAGGGCATTGGATTCACAATAAAATAGTGGGAGCCGTAATGTGTTTTGTTAAAGGCCTAATATCATGCATTCATTCATGTACACTCTTCTACAATTTTGACCTTTACATCTAGGTTGTTAGAATCATATCATTCAATGTGAATCAAACCATAATCATGAATCATACATTCTGACTAATCTAAGCTTTCTTGATTGGCATATAAATGAGAATGGTTCTCAAATCCAAAGGGTTGCCAAAGTCTCGGAATAACTTTTTTCCTTCCCTTAATGCTTGAAATGCAAGTGTTATGAACAATTTGCATACAAGAAGTACTTAGATAACAATGGATTAGTCTTAAGTTATTCAAACTTCAAAAGCAGCATGGAAATGAACGCAAAACCATTATGTATCATCTTAGAGAGATAGCCAATGAGCAAGCTCATGCTGAGTGATATGAGATATCTAAATTGCTAAACTACTCCAAGATGATAGAACGGAGATCTAAAATGTAACATGCATTATAGATAAAAGAAAAAAGTAGAGATACATCTTAAAAGGTACTTCCATTATGGCAAGAGTTGAAAAACGGAAATGGAATAACAAAGCTTATTTTGAATTTTAAAGAAGAAGAAGAGAAGGCATATAGATGCACCTTCTACTTCAAGTAAATTTAATAAATAGGATAACATTGTTTCTTGTAATAACACATGGGTTTTAGATACTGCATGTAGTTCTCACATATACAAGATATGCAAGACCAAAGAAACAATAGTAAGAAAGGAGAGTCGAAACTGTGCACATGGCCATATAACAACAGTTGCTGCAATAGCTATAGAGGCTTAACTTTCAACACTCTCTAGTAAGCTTGTTTAAAGATTTAAACAATTAATTTTTTTTTTAGTTTATGAATAAAGAATATAATTTTGTTTAATAGTTGAACAAAAGTTTTTCATTTCACTATTAAGAACAATTGTTGTTCTGTGTGGTCAAATGATATTTCTTATGAAACTAAAACATTATGCAGTAAAGTTTATGAACTTGAAATGCTTAATTCTATCTTTAATATTAAATTTAAAGGGTTGATGACCTGAAACCATAAATTATGGCATTGTCAACTTGGGCATATAAAAGAGAATCACATGATGAGTTATGGTAACTTAGGGTCATTTGATTATGAATCATGTGACATATATGAATCTCATTTACTAAGCAAGTTAACAAAATTATTTTTTAGTGAAAAAAGATAAACATGGAAAAGGACTGATAGACCTTGTACATATAGACGTATATGGACCAATGTTCATGCATGCCATAAATGGTTTTGTCAACTTCATTATCTTATTTATGATCGCTCATAGTTTGGATATTTATACATGGTGGTGAGATACAAATTTGAAACCTTTGAAATGTTCAAAGAATTCAAAAATGAAATAATGGAACAATTTAGCAAAAGTATTAAGATACTTAGATTAGATGAAAGTGAAATAAAACTTAAGCTAATTGTTTCAATGTCATAAAAGAGATAATGAGACTTTCTCTGAATGAACTATATCTTATATGCCATAGTATAATGATATGGCTAAAAGGAGTAGTCGAACTTTGTTAGACTTGGTGAGGTATATAATAAGCTTTTAAAATTCTTTAAAGTTCCTTTTATGGTCATGCACATGAGATTATGTTTATGTGATAAACATAATACCTTATCAGTTAGTTATATTATTCCATATAAGATATGAAATAACATAAAATCTTTTCTTTCATAAATGAAAGTTTAGGATTATCCTGCGTAAGAGAAGTAAATAATGTTGGATTAGTTAAAACCTCAATCTAACTCAATGTCTGTATGTGGGATAACCAATGAGAGTTATTTGGATATCAGTTTTATTACTATTTGAATAAAAGGAGTTTGATCAAAGTATGCTATATTTGAAAAGAAATGCTTTCTTCTATAGGAAAATAGTGGGAGCTTAATAAAGTTCAAATATACTTAAGTAGACATGAATCAATTGACATAGCCCTAATATGTTATTCATATAGATGAAGTAACAATAAGACCTTATGAAACACAAGAGCTTCATAAGTAAAGTAGGATACGAGCTGTTCCTAATAAATATAGATCTCTTATAAGTGAACAAAAGGGTCGTATTGTTTATAGAGGATGATGAGCTTGATGATGAGCTTGCTACTTATGATGGGATTCTAAAGAGTTTAGAATATGACTAATGGCCATAAGCCATAAGTCGATACGGATTCCATGACTATAAACCAAGTATGGACTTTGGTTAACCCACCTAATGGGCTAAAGCCCCATTGGGTGCAAGGGCTAAAGACCGACATGGAAGGTAATGCAATTGCCTATAAAGCTATAGTTGGTAGTTAAAGGATGTTGTCAAAGACAAAGGTTGAATTTGACAAGACCTTGTGCGTCACATACTATGCTTAAATCTGTCATATCACTCCTAGCCATTGCTACTCATGATGATGAGATTTGGCAAATGGATATGAAGACACGTTTCATTATGGAAATCTAACTTAAGATGTGTACATGACATAACCTAAGAGATTCATATCTAATGAAGGCAAAGTAAGATGCAAATTACAAAATTCATTGATGCATTAATGCAAACATCCGGGAGTTGAAACATTCAAATTGATGAGGTAATCAAAAAGTTTATTTTTCTCACAAAATGTGGATGAATCTTGTGTTTTCAAGAAGGTTAGTTAGAGTGCCATAGTATTCCTATTGAAGTATATGGAAGACATACTGTTAGTAGGAAACAATCTCTCATTTTAAGTTAGTCAATTTATTACTTTAAAATATTTCTCCAAGAAAGATTTTAAAAGTAATCTACCGAAAGGGGATTGAGATCTATAGAGATAGATCTAAGAGGTTACATAGTTTTTCTTAGTCTACATAGCTAAGACGCTAAAGTGGTTAGCATGAAATAGTCCATGAGATATGACCGATAGGATTACTCTCATGAAGCTTTTATATCCAAAGACATAAGATAAATGGACGAGCACGAGTGACACTCCATAAGTTTTGGCTATTGGAAGCACTTGGCGTTTTGCTATATACTAGGCCTAATGGATATCAAGCTCTTAGTGTCATGAGTGGATATTAATATGATCCCGTAAGGGTTTTATGAGTGACTGTCAAGGACATCCTTAAATACTTAAGAATAATTAAGGATATATTCTTGGTTTAAGGAGATAGTAAGCTTAAGGTAAGCAGGTTTATGGATGCCAGCATCCAATTCGACAAGGATAACTCAAAATCCTAGTCATCCTTTGTATTCACGTTAAATGGTTATCCAGTCAATTGGTAGAGTTCCAAACAGGTGATGACTACGGATTCCACAACTAAAAGTACATTACAGCTTCCAACTTCCAAGGCAGCTGAGGAAGCAGTTTGATTAAGGGAATTCATCATAAAGTAAGAAGTGATTCCTAGTATTGTAAATCCAATATGATTGGAACAACAATAGAGCCATTGCATGTGCAAAGGAATTATGGCCCCATCAAAAGGTCCAAACATGTACTCAATCTCATCAATTGATTAGAGAAATCAATGGTAGATATGATGTAATGAGAGAAAGTGTTCTCACTGATAAGAAAATATCTGATCGAGTCATTAGACCAAAACCCTAAAAGGAATATGATCGTCATATCCTTACCTATGGTGTAATGTATAATAGCAATTGGCTTTGATGCAAGTGGGAGATTGTTAGAGATGTGCCCAAAAGGCAATTGCCTCAAGCATTTAGTGTACACATTCATAAATGGATTCTTTTATTATATTAGTATTCATTTGCATATGAATTAATATAGATCTTAAACTGATTAATGAAAGTTCTTGATATGAAATTTAACATGAAGGAAATCATGATGGGATCATGATAATTAAATTCCTATCATGAGTAATTATGTTAGTATCTAAATTACCCCTCATCATAGGATCAACAAGACGGGACATTATTGATCCGGATAGACATGTTATACTCCTTGATTGGATCAAACAATAGATTTCATAAGCTGTGAGCATGAGATGTTCAAAGTTAACATGTGGATGCTTGCTAAGAGTAGTTAAATACATTGGATGGCCTACTATGAGACGATCATATGGATCATTTATTCAAATGTCAATGATAGTCGCATCATAGCAATGGTGCAAGTATCTTTAGACTTGAGGTACTCAAGGATATCTTGGTATTGATTTTATACTTTAACTCCATTCCTGGTTACCTCATGGAGGTCGCTCATAAGGTGATGATTGGGTATAGCTTGACGTATTTGAAGGTAATTGGGTAGCCAATATAGGATTCATCGCTCTTGATAGAGGAAGAGTATACCCACGGCCTCTTGTCGGGATCATTACTTAGGAATCTTTGGCGAGAGGGGAAATGTCATGAAGATGGTCTTCAATGACATATCTAATTGAGTAATAGTCTCAGTGACAAGATCTAGCATCACTTGGGCTTTATATGAAGTACTTAGTCTAGCGGAAGCTGACATATAGTCCATGCTCTGAACCGAGTGGAGTATAGGATGGTGAAAGGATGAATTGCACATATTGTTGTCTATGGAAAGGTTTATAGTCAAACATTGACTTTTTTGGTCAATTGGGGGTCATGATGTGTTGCTAGACACCGCTCATGACTTGGTCGAATTAATTGTTGATTCGGGTGGCCAATATAACCGAAAATCTAATAGGTCACACGCATTGGAAGTGTGAAGAATGAATAAAATAGCCTTAGATGATATATAAAATTATAAGAGAATTATTTAAGGTTGGATTGTGATGGGATCATGGGAAAAAATTCAAGAAAAAAATCACTCAAGGAACACGGGCCCGCGGTGGGGCTGGCAGCACATGTGGCAGCAAGCACGCTGGCAATGGGCCAGTGCGCATTAGAATTGGCCAATTTGGCCAAATTGCTATTTTAGCCCCCCAAACTCTTTTTGGTAATTTTGCCACTTCTAAGGTGTTTAAGAACACCTTTAAATAGTATTTTTATATCAGAAAAATACCGATAGCCTCCACAAAATTATTTGATAATTTTTATTGTTTTTCTCTCTAAGAGCACTACTTTTTGCTAACACATGAGTGTGTTCAAGGCATACCCTAGTGGTTTCATTCTTCCTTTCCGCGTGGATTATCATTAAAGACAATCCAACATTAGGTTGTTGTGGTTTGTGACAACCCAACAAGAAGGAAATTTGGAGAACTGACACAATAAATTAAAGGTATAATTTCTAACTATGTTTTTATTAAATTAGTTTTAATGGCACAAGTAGAATCCTATGATTCGGGTTTTAAAAATTTTAATTGTCATTGCTATTTTGTGAATGTGATTCATCCTCAAAACCCAACAAATGTCCCAAAAAATCTATATCCCAAACATCAAATAGTTCAACTACAAGGTTATAATTTTGAGGCATTTCATCCCTATTACCTATGTTCCGGCTTCTTTGGCACTTGTCACATTGCAAAGAAAAAGCATAGGCATCTTTAAACAAGGTAGGCAAAAGAAACCTGCTTGAAGGACTTTGTGGGCTGTTTTCTTACCACCAAAATAACCCCTGCATTGAAGTTGATGGAAAAAGGTCATGATGCTCTGCTACTCATCCTCAGGAACACATCTCTGGATGATTTGGCTAGTATAGATCTTGAAAAGGTACGGTTCATCCCATAAATAGTTCCTACATACAGACAAAAATCTTTTCTTCTCCTGGAAGGGCATGTTAGGTCTCATTATATCACAAGCTAAATCATTAACAATATTTGTATACCATGGCTCATGATTTGCAGCAAACAAATGTTCATCAGGAAAAGTTTCAACAAAGCATCAAAATTTGAAATTAATCTAGAGATATGGTCAACTACTAAATTTTCACTTCCTTTCTTATCTTTGATCTCTAAGTCAGATTCTTGCAACAGAAGCACCCATCTAATTAGCCTTGGTTTAGCATTGGGTTTGGTCAAAAGATATCAAGATATCTCAAGGCTATTGGTTTGAATGAACAATGACTTTAGACTTTTATAAATAAGACCTAAATTTATCCAATGAAAATACAACAGCCAGAAGTTCTTTTTTAGTGATAGAGTAATTTACTTAGGCATCGTCTAAGGTCCTACGCTTGGTTTATCTTTTGCCCAAGTATAACCCCAATGGTATTATCAGTAGTATCACACATAATTTCAAAGGGTAAGGACCAATCTAGTGCCATAATCACGAAAGCAGTGGTCAATTTCTCTTTCGAGTATTAAAAGTATTAAGACATTCAGCATCAAACACAAAGTCAACATCCTAGGCAAGCAAATTGGTTAATGGACAGGCAATTTTAGAAAAATCTTTAATAAATCATTTATAAAAACCAGCGTGTCCAAGAAAACTTCTAATGCCCTTAACTGAAATTGGTGGGGGCAATTTCGCAATTAAATCAATTTTTGCCTTATCTACCTCAATCCCTTTACTTGAGACTACATGAGCCAAAAGAATCCCCTGTTTAACCATAAACTGACTTTTTTCCCAACTAAGATTAAGATTACTCTCAATGCATCTCTCAAGCACACATGACATGTTATTTAACCATGCATCAAAAGAGGTACCAAACACTGAAATATCATCCATAAATACTTCAATACACTCCTCAAGCATATCCAAAAAGATAGAGAACATGCACCTTGGAAATGTAGTAGGGCTATTGCATAGTCCAAATGGCATCCATCTAAATGCAAAGGTACCAAAGGGGCACGTGAAGGTAGTCTTCTCCTGATCTTTTTTGGAGCAATTAAGACTTGATAATAACCTAAAAGACTATCCAGAAAATAATAGTAAGCGTGGCCTGATAATTTTTCTAGAATTTTATCAATAATTGGAAGTGGAAAATGGTCCTTTTTTATTACTAAATTAAGCTTTCAGTAGTCAATACACATTCTCTATCCTATTGTGGTCCTAGTTGGTACTAATTCCCCTTTGTCATTTTTTACCACAGTAATTCCAGATTTCTTAGGGACAATATGGACCGGACTTACCCATTTACTATCATAAATAAGGTAAATTATACTATCGTCTAGGAGCTTCCAAACTTCCTTCTTGAACACTTCCTATATGTTTGGGTTCAACCTACGTTAGGTGTCTCTAACAGCCTTAATATCATCCTTTAAAATGATTTTATGAATGCATATGGTAGGACTAATGCCCTTAATATCTGATATCTCCCATTAAACACTTTAAATTCAACTATTTCCCCCATAACCGTCATAGAGAGCTTACCATTATCGACATCAATAATAATTTTAGTAGTTGCTATAAATGGTCTACCAAGAAGAATGGTTTGCTCTTTTTCTCTAAAGGGAGAGTTTTCCATACCAAGAACAATAAAATCAGCAGGGATGATTAACGTACCAATCTAGACTAATGGACCCTCTATTATACCTTTGGGATACTTAATTGTCCTGTTAGCCAATTGAAGGCACATGGTAATGGGTTTCAGTTCTCCCAAGTCCAATTGAGTGAAATTTTCCTCTTTAATCAATAACTTAGGGTTTTCGGCTTCTTGCCTAGCTTTTTGTTTCCCATTCTTTGGTTGCTCCTTCCTGTTGTCTTGATCTGTATTTTTCACTAAAAATAAAGAATTTTCATCATCATTAGCTACCTCGACCTTGTAATCATATACCTTACTGCTTTGAAGGACTGTCACTGCCTTGGCTTGATTCGATGACTAGGTAGCTTTCCCTTCCTATTTTCTTATATTGCCTCTGCAATCTATCCAACTTAAATTTCTAACTGTTTTAAAGAGGCTTCTATAGAGTCCGTCCTCTTGTTTATTCCATCGGTTTCATCTTGGGTGGCTGCTATAAAATTCTGTAATATCTACTCCAGAGTCGGTTTCCTTTATGCATTTGAAGGTCCAAGTTGATAGGACATAGTACTGGTTGATTGCTGAAATTGTGGTATTGCACATTTTGATTTCTTTGCTGCTAGGGTTGTTGGTCATTCGTTTCCCATGAGAAAATAGGATGATTCCTTCAGCCTGGATTGTAGGTCGTTGAATATGGATTGTTCATCGGTTTTAGTTAGAACTGTACCTACTCAGCTGAGTCTAAGTTGTTATAAATTTCCTCTACTTCCCCATCCAAAGACTCATCTATCCCATTCATTGTCAGAGCAATTTCCAATTTGTCTAGCCTATCCTGCATATAAACATCATAAACATATGAGTCTAGAAAATCTACATATGAGCATTCATCAAAAGAAGGGATAGGAGAAAAAGTCAATGAATCAAAAACCTTAAACTCAATCGTTTCTCCTAACACTGTCATCATGAGCTTACCATTATGAACATCTATTACTGTCTTGGTAGTATCCATAAATGGTCAACCAAGCAGAATGGTTTGCTCCTCCCTCAGTGGAGACGTTTTCATATCCAACACAACAAAATCAACGGGTATGATTAACTTACTAATTTGGATGATTAGATCTTTAACTATACCTCTAGGATATTTCAATGACCTGTCGGCAAGTTGGAGGCACATGATAGTGGGTTTTAAGTCACCTAACCCAAGTTGAGCAAATACTGAATATGGCATCAAATTGATGCTTGCACCCAAATCAAGCATTGCCTTGGCTACTTTCCTATCTCCCATTGTTATATCTACAGTGAAACTCCCTGGATCTTTCATTTTTTGAGGTAGATCTTACTTAAGAACTGCGCTCACTGTCTCAGAAACTATGATCATCTCATTGTTGCCATATCGATGCTTGTTTGAATTCAGCTCCTTAAAGAACTTAGCATAAGCAGGCATTTTCCTGATAACATCAAGCAAAGGTAAGTTAATCTGCTCCTTAGAAAACATGTTAAAAATTTCATTGAACTACTTATCCTGTTTAATTTCCCTCAGTCGATTAGGGAAAGGAATTGGTGGTTTGCAGGGTTCTTTAGCCTTATGGAATTCAAGTCCCGAGAAGGCCTCATTTTTACTTTCTTTTTCAATTGTCATGCTTTCTTGGTGATTTGTTTTCTGCTCCTCTAGCTCCAATCGCTTCTCTTTATTTTTTTTAGTGTCATCTTCACTTGCACATGAGAGATTATCCAAATTAGCATCTATATCAACCTTGTTATCATATACCTTACTAGTTCGTAAGACTGTGATTGATTTGGCTTGCTCAGGTTGACTTGGAAGTTTTCCTTTCCTATTTTCTTGCACTTTTCCAGTTATTTGCCCCATTTAAATTTCCAATCTCTTTAAGGATGCCTCAATAGAATCTACCCTTTTATCGGTTTTTTCACTTTTATCTTGCGAAGCAGCAATGAAGCTCTGAAGTGTTTCTTCTAATGAAGGCTTCCTTGGTGTGTTTGAGGGTCCAAGTTAGTTATGGGTATGGTATGGGGGTTGAATCCGTTGATGACTTTGATCTAAATGTTGATATTGAGGGGGGTTAGAGTTCCTATACATTTGAGGCAGTTGTTGTTCATTATTTCTCCAAGAGAAATTTAGGTGGTTCCTCCAGCCTAGGTTATATGTGTTAGTACAAGGATTATTTTGCTGCCTAGGCTGAAAAGAGTTTATCGTATTGGCTTGTTCCATATCATTTCCTTGATAAGAATCAAAAGCAGAGCAAGCATTAGCCTCATGTCTATAATTATTGCAATTACTACATACCTCATTTGTAGGTGTGTTCCTGTTGTTTGCTGGCATTCTGACTTGCTTAGTTAGTTCAGCTATCTGAGAAGTCAATTCATTGCCACTAGAAACTTCGTTCACTGTAGCTCTCCTCCCTCTTACACTCTTTTGCTAGGAATTGGCTCCTAACATTTCACAAATATCAAATACTTCATCAGCCGTCTTTTCCCACATTGCGCCCCCAGCAGTATTATCTACCATGCACTGATATTGTTGGGTCAAACCATCTTAGAAGGCCTGATTTGTTACTAGTAGTGAATATCAATGGTGAGGACACTAAAGTAGTAACATCTTGAACCTGTCCCAAGCATCATGGAAAGTCTATGAATCCTTCTGGTAAAAGTTTTGGATCTCGGCTCTCAATTCCTTTATTTTTTGATGGGAATAAAATTTTACCATGAACTTGTGATATACTTCCTCCCAATATCATAAAGAATTTGGTGGTAAAGTCATCAACCATGCTTTAGCCCTATCTTTCAGTGTGTAAGGAAAACATCTCATTCGTAATTGGTCTTCCTCTAAACTATTTAGAGGGAATGTGTTAATAGTGGCATAGAATTCCCTTATGAATGTCAGAGGATCTTCATTGGGTAGCCTATAAAATGACAGGAGCATATTCAGATGGATGCTCTTCAACTCATAATTTCTAGTAGCTTCTCTGAGGACTATGTAGAAGTGGTGTTGCCTATAATCGGCTTAGCATAATCCTTCATGGCCAACTGTCTTTGTGCAGCTTCCACTCCTCCCGGTGGATCATGATTTGGAGGCAAATCTTGATTGTGAGGTAGATTTTCCATTACCTCTTCGATCTGATCAACCTCTTCTTCAAAAGATTGTGCTAAGAATCTTTGAAATCTAGGTCTCAGCTCGTATGGTCTTTGAGTGGAAGAGTCTCCTGACTTAGCCTTCCTACTCGTACCTAGCATAAATATCAAATCTATCCAAAAATCATATAAAAACAAGAAAAGTAAACAACTAAAAATACCTATAAAACTATAACAAATATGAACACATCAATTGTAACACCCCCTTCATATAGCCAGTATTTAATCCCAACTCAGGGTTATGTTACCAAACCGCTATATGATCATGTGATAATTTAAAACCTGTTTAAAACAAAGTGGTGCATCATGGCCATCCATGATGACTAACGTTAAATTAAATCATATGACAAGTCAAAATTTTCATTAACACGAGAAAGATGGAGTTTATAAAAATTTTGTTTACAAAAGAGCTTAGTGCTCAAAAGAGCCATAAAATACAAAACCCCAAATGTTCAATGAGTTGACACTACAAAATGAAAACTTTACAAAAGAATCACTATGTGATTATACCCTGCAGCTCTGTACGGTCTCTTTACTCTAGGCTCTTTGTCTTCTGTGGCTCTTCTAGCTAATTCTCTCTACCTACGTAAGAGACAACAACACTCCCACACTAAGCAATTGCTTAGTGGTATACAATAATACAATGCTAAATAATGCACGAACACACATAGGTCGTAACACATGGCATTCACGTATTTCTCATACTCATGTCACAACTAACATCTTTATCACATTATAGCTTCACAAGAATTTCATCTCATTATTATTATTCAATAGTGCATTGACCCCTCTATGTATTAAGATTTTTTCAATATAAGCGGAATCATGTACCCTCAGGGTATTTGAGTTTCAAATCGTAAAGCATTACCTCTCCGGGTATTTAGCTTTAAGAGATATAAACGTTAAGGTACCTTGGTATCGTTCATCTTTATCCGATATTTCAATCAATCCATGACTAGTTACGAGTTAAATTAGAATACATAACCATGTCACAAGACGTACAAGCAACATTTTCAAGGTTTGGTCAAACATCAACCTTATATACAACAATCAAATACCATATTTCTATAAAGGCTCAGGCCGTTCACTTATCCGTGCCTTCAAGGCTTCCACTACACTTAATACTCTTTTTGGCATTATGGTTCACACATACAAGGTTCATTAGTTCAAGTACTTATATTTCAATCATGGGTCACGTAGCCTTTAAGCGTTTGTAGCAATTCATTTATATACTAAACAAAAACATGAGTCACAATCATGCCAAAGATGCATGAGTATTATTGTATACTAACCTCAAGTGTAACACCCTCAAATTTTCCACATGCATTATTACACGATTTCCATTTTGACATGTTCATTTTATAAATGTCATTCACATGAAACAATGTATAGGAATTTTGGCTTAAACGTGCTCAAAAGATAGAGTTGTTACGTGTCGGATTATCGCAATAGGAGCAAGTCGTATGTGTCAAGTCATAAATTAAATAAGAGTTATAAGTATTAAAAATTAAATGGTATAAAATGATTAAATCAAAATTAATAGAAAGTTGACATAGTTAAATTAATTAAAGTAGACAATTTGACTAGACAGTATTTTTTGGTACTAGGTACATATAAATATATAGAGAAAATAATAATAATAATAAATTAAATTAATTAATTTATTATTATTATTATTATTAATTTAAATTATTTAAATAAATCAGATAAGTAAAAAAAGCAAATGAAAATTAGAATGGGACAAAGTTGGCTAACCAATTTAAGTTGCTCCTTATCCATTCACCCGATTGCCTTCTTTTCTTCTTCTCTCCATTTTCTTTAGTTCTTCTTCAAAAGCTCCAGCCAAAAATTGGTCCTCAGGTGAGTTGATTATTCCTTCGTAATTGTTAATCATGATTTGGGTGTTGATAGGTCATGGTTTATGGTAAGAAAGTTGCTAAATATTATGTACCAAAGTTCTCGGATTCTGCTTCTATACTACCAAATTGGGGTCTCATTTTCTTTATGTTAGAAACAGAATCTGGAGAGGCTCCAAACACAAAACTTGTAGTTTTTATGTCTTAGATTTATGCCTATATAAATAGTTTTGCATGATTTGATGTTTGTTGAAAGATATTGGCATCGGAATGAAACTAGTTTGATTGTAGAACCTAGTTGGATCACCTACTATTTTGATTATTTTCCTATATGATAGAGTCGGTATATGAGGAAACTCAAAGAATAAAAGTTGTAAATATATTTGTTATCCAGATGCATACTAAATTTCAGGATCAGATAATGGACGGATGTTGAGTTATGGGCAAGAGGGTCATGTCTATTGTGCAGGTCCAGCTAGTTGGTTGCACATTTTGAGCTCCTTATAGACATAATCTGTAAATGGTCAAAACATGAAAGTTATAGGTACATGTCTTAGCTAAATTTTGGCATGAATTTTACCTCAATATGTTATGTATGTTGTGAGTTATGGCCTTAATAATTCAGACTGGTCTGGATATCAACCTTGTTTCTAACCAGTCACAATTACCCCACCATATGAGGACCTTGGAGGCAAAATGGATGCAAGTTGTCAACATGAAAAATGTTTCATTTTAACATATCTATGTTCATACAAATATGACTTGCATATCGTAAGATATGAAGAAGCAAACTTGGTGTCCCAAGACTGCCTAAGGTCTAAAACAGGGCAGAAAATAGAACACTCATATAAATTGCATAAAATATTCCACAATGATCCAATTTGTCTGAAATTTAGATATGTTATACCTATATATTAGCTTTAGTTAGAAACAAGAATCATACAAATTAGACTAGTATAGAAAAAGTTATAAGCTACTGAACACATGAAGGTCACACAGCCATAATACTAAACCCTAGTTAGTGGTCCATATTATGCATATTTCAATTTGTTTAAAGTTTCACTAAGTTTATTTAACTACCAATTGACCAACTATACATTCAATTAGGTCCATAGTATATTGGAGACCCCCAAAGAAGTGAAAGACAGTAAGTTAGAGGCTTAGTAGCAAAAGAAAAGGTGAGTTTAATTATCAAACGAGTTCTTTGGTACGTGTGTTTTGTTGCATGCTATGTGCAATGTGACGTAACTTACTACTATATTAATTACGTGATTATTATGGTATGGATATGATATCAAAAGGTGATGAATGACTTAAATACATGATTGTGTTATAGGTTTTTCTTACATGCTAAGTAATTATTGTTGCAAATGCATATGCATATGGATTTAAAAGGCATTGTGACTACCTAAATGGCATTGTAAAGCAAAAGAAGAGGCCTATGGCCCAAACAAATGTTCAAAAGCAAAAGAAAAGGCTTATGACCTAACAAATGTGCAAATGTTACAAATGATCAAGTTAGCTAGCAAATACAAATGTTCACATGGAAACCCGAGATAGTGTCTATTTAGCCTAGTCATAACAATAAGAAAATGACATAAGCATAAGCAAATGAAATGTTTACATGAATTAATATTATTTATATTCATGTGATATTGATAAATAGAATGACATATAAAATGTGTACGAATGGCGATTATTACTTGTAACTGTGATAGGCTTAGTACTCTAGAAAGCTTTTGATAATTATTCTCATTGAGTTGCAACTCATCAAATTGCATCATTTTTTAGGAAGAGTCGAGTAATTAGCTCATTTTAGAGGTATATACTATATAAAAGACATGGATCACAGGTTACTGGCCGAGCCTCACCAATCTCTCTCCTTGCATTTCACATATGTATAGGGACATGTCTTTTATGTTTTGGACTATATGTCTATATACATATAATATAGTGAATATGCAGTGATGTGATATATATATTATGTATATAGTCAAGCTGTTATGCTTTACTGAATTGCTAAATGCTATAAAGTGATATCATTATATGATTAAAAAAAAAATTTATCCCTTACTATAAAGAGAATATTGTCTTATTATATGCAATACACGATAACATGATATAAGAGTAAGTGATATCCATAGGTATAAGGTGTAACATCAAGTGTCCACCAACTTGACTTTACCAAAAATCCAAGCTCCCCTTCCTCTCTAGAGATTGCTTTGAGGGTTTTGAGGAGCTCCTAATATGGACATTACTCATCAATAATTTTACTTTTCATATATACTAGAAATAACAACTATAAACCCTAGGTTCCTTAGTTCTCATCCATGGTGCATTTTCCAACTAGATCAAAAGTTCAAGACTACTCTTTTATACATAGATTGACACTTAAATTTCAAGATCTTATTCTATATCTTCTCCATTTTGGTCATAAACTACCAACCCTAGGTACATTTTTTGAGTTTCTTTATGATAGAAGGAGAATCAAAGAAAATCAAAGATTAAGGATGGTAAAGGAGTGTAAAACTTACTATTGGAAAGATGGTGCACCAAGAAAGGGGGGTTGAATTGGTAGCAAATAGAAATTTTCGACTTAATGGATTTCTTTAAGTGTTTGAGCAATATGCAAATAAAACATAGAAAGTAAAGGAGCAAGAGAAGATTACACACAAGGATTTATAGAGGTTCGGGTGTTAACAAACCCTAGTCCTCTCCCCAACCTCAATTGGGAGTTCTACTATCTTAACTTGAGATTACAAGAGAGTTTCCTAGCTAACTCACAACTAGAAAGTTTTCCTAGCTCACCCACAACTAAGTATTTTCTCAAGGCTCACACCGAACTCAAATCTCTTGTGTTTTAATGGCTCACACAATAACCATTGCTCTTTTGTTTCTTCCATTTTCCTTCTTTTGAGCATTAGACCAATCATCTTGAGAAATTTCTTCCTTTACACCTTCCACTTCCTTGGTTGGTGCCTTCCACTCCTTGTAGATAGTGTCCCACAAATCAATGGACTCATTATCCATAAAGAGCTCCATTGGAAACTTCCATTGAGCAAAGTTAGCACCATCAAAAATAGGGAAATGATTGGAAACTTCACCCTTCACCATCTTGATCTTTTCTCTCGCACTTAAGCCTTCAATAGAGAGACCAAGGCTCTGATACCAATTGTTGGAAAGATGGT
>CATIWF010046814.1:0-46461 GCA_949630135.1 Balakata baccata
CGAATCCCAGCAGCGGCAACAATCAATTTTCATGTTTTTCATCCGGTCAGACCGGTAAACCCTGACCGGATTGACCGGTTTTACGGTTGGACCGGCCGGTTCAACGATTTTCTGACCGGTCTAAATGATTTCCGGTTTAAGGATATAAAACCGACCGGTCTGAGGGCCGGTTCCCGGTTAAACCGGTTGAACCGGCCGGTCCGGTCCGGTTTTAACAACACTGGTTTGAGATTATTGTAGGCTGTTAAAAAAAACATGTTGTAATTTTTTTGATTTAATTAATTAATTTTTAATTTTCTATAAATTCTTTGTCTCAAATATATTTCTGAAAAAATATTTTTTTTATTTGTTTCTTTTTAAAAACAAATTTTAAAATTTACAAATAAATAAATAAATTTTTCTGAAAAATATTTAGAAAAATTACTATTTATTTTCTATAATTTGACATAATACACTAACTAGTATCCCATAAGGTTTGAAAATTATACTATTTGCTTCATGTTGTTTGATATAATACAATAATATCCCTATGAGATTTGAAAATTATATTATTTATATCATATAGTTTAACATAATATACTAGTAAGAAAAATTATTTTCTTTTACTCATGAGGTAATAGTACAATAAATCAAACTTGCAGAGAAATACTAGTATAATAAATTAAATTTACATAGGTACTAGTGCAATATGTCAAAATTTTAGAAGATAAATAGTATAATTTTCAAAAATCATGAATGTAATGCTGTCTTATATCAAATTACAAATAACAAATCATATAATTTTAAAACTTCAAATGATACTAATTTATTATATCGAACTAAATGAGATAAATAGTAATTTTCACAAAATATTTTTTCCAAATACTGCTCTTAGTTGTGATCTTTAATTTGCAATAAGATCATATCAAATGAAGTGATTGATCTAAATCTGACTTTATTATACACAATTATCGGGATAATCAGTCCAGATGTGTGTTGTTTTATTGTTTAGTGAACAACATGCTTAACAGTGAGATATTTTGTCAAAAAGATATAAAAAAAAACATGCTTAATAGTGAGAAAATAGTATTATTGAAATGATATTCTCCCAACGCATTAACTGATTCCGACATCAGTGGATACATATACTCCCATGTCATTGGATGGTTGACATATTCAAAAATCTTTAGGAAATATTATCGTGTAAAATCTTTTCACTTAATTAATTTTTTGTTTCGTTTTAGATATAAATTTTTAAAAATCTAATATAATAAATAATATATTACCGAAAATCTAATATAACAACTGACGTGTTACCGAAAATTTAATTTAGTAATTGATGTACCACTGAAAATCTGATATAAGTAATTTTAGTAAAACAAAAATATAGTTAAATAATTTTTTTAAGTGAAAAATAATTCTATAAATTTACTATAATAAGAGCAAAATTTAATGAAGAATTATGAAATTAACCGGACAAATAAGGCAAATTACTAAGCTTGTTTGCGGTTGGGCTGAATTCGAAAATTTAAAATTTCTAGAATCGTATTAGATTAAACTATTTAATTATAAATAATAAATACAACTAGAAACTAAATAAAAATGTTTAAGAAAATATTCAAAATCATCATCACAAATTTACAATTGATCAACATTTACTTGTTGCATGTTTTTGACAAAATGTCAGTATTAAAGTATGTTAGAAAACTATGAACAATAATTGCATTTGGTAAAGGTATTATTATTATTATTATTATTATTATTATTATTATTATTAGAATTTAATTATATAAGATAAATGGAATATATAATATATTATTCATATTAAATAAAATAAACTAAGTTAATATTTAAATATAAATTATTTCAATTTAATATAATTTAATCTATTTTCTCTTAATTCAGACTAATTAATTCTTAATTGTCTAGAATTATATCAAACTAAAACTAACAGTATACATTGAAACTAATAAAAAAATCAATAATACAATTTTAGTTCTAGGTAGCTTTTTCTCATTAAAATTCAAAATCTTCAAAAACCCACGTATAACAAACAAACAAAAATTAAATAATTAATTAATTAATCAAAATTTGATTCCCACTCTCCTGTGGGATTCTCAAGAACATTCCGAAAGGCCTATAAATGTGTGAAGACTCACTTTTATTGTTTGTGGAACATATAGAAAAAGAGAGAAATCAAGATGGGGAGGAGGCCTTGTTGCTCAAAGGAAGGACTGAACAGAGGTGCATGGACTGCCTTAGAAGATAAAATTCTCATTGCTTACATTAAAGCCCATGGTGAAGGCAACTGGAGAAATCTCCCCAAGAGAGCTGGTATTTTATTTCTTTCATATATATATTGAAAATTATTGTATAAATCCAAGACCAAACCGGTAAAAGATTGTCAGTAGACAAAATAACTTGCATCGCTATTACTGGTGTACAACTGCAGGTTTGAAGAGATGTGGGAAGAGTTGCAGACTAAGATGGTTGAATTATCTGAGACCAGATATTAAAAGAGGTAATATTTCCCATGATGAAGAAGAACTCATCATTAGACTCCATAAGCTTCTTGGTAACAGGTACTGAAATTTTCTCTCTGCCTTTCTTTTGATTTTTCTTAATTTGTTGATTTAACTTATTTTTCAGTGTTTATAATTTGATTTATTATCAACTGCAGATGGTCTCTAATAGCTGGAAGGCTACCTGGGCGAACAGACAATGAAATCAAGAACTATTGGAATACTACTCTTGGAAAGAAAGCAAATGTTCAATCATCAACAACTTCACTGCAACCCAAAAACACTCGCAAAAGGCTACCCACTGAACCATCAAACTCTCTCCAGCCAACTCAAGTGATCCGCACCCGAGCCACCAGATGCACCAGAGTAGTCATCCCGCCACTATACCCCCAGCTGCCATCACCACCTCATCAAATTCAAACCCCAATAATTAACCCAGCTCCACCTGTAGACCTGCAGCCTCAAAATTCCATAATGACAAATTTCGGACATCATCATCACAATGAAAGTAATAACCATCTTGATTTAGATCAGTTCTTGAATCTTGATTCGCATGAGTTACTTCAACCCAGTAATGATTTCAGTAAGGAGAATTATGTGGGGACAACTCCTGATCATCACCAGTGCTTACAATCGGAGGCGGAGCCGCCAATGTTCAACGATTGGACTACAAGTGTTCAGAGTCTTGAAGATAATGTTAATTTTGACTTTGATTCTCTTGCACTATTGCTCGAGTCTGAGGAATGGCCATGACCAAACATATATACACACAATCTTTCTTGGAACATTAAATATTTATTAAATTCTGTGAATGAATAGCAACACCAGCTGTATGCACTTTTTGTAACAATTAATGTTGACCTTGTATATACTAGTAAGAAATAGTAACTATATATCTTATTATGAATATTTAATTGGTACGCTTGTTGTTGTTAATATTTTACGCTGATGCAATTTCAGAATAAATAAATGTAACCCATATGTTATTATATCTTTTTTCTTATAGAAATAATATATATATATATATTTTCTTCAATTGAATTTTTATGAAACAATTAAATCAAATTAATAATAATATATCCTCTCCAAGAAAAGTATTTTTTTAGGCTTTTACTATAATGCATTAATAAACCTGAATTTTTGGGTAATTTAGGTATTGTACAGTTGGGGAAGCCACCTAAATCATTTAATGAACTCAAATTACATATTTATCCTTTTAAACTTCTCTTATTTATTGGATACTTTTAACATTTTCTTTCTCATTCACATTAAATTCTTACATATTATAAATTACTCAAATTACTATCTACTTAATTTTTTCTATATTTTTTTTTTAAATCTTATCAACTTTGTGCTCGTTTGAGGAACAGAGCTTCCGAATCCTTGGGTGTTGAAAAACTGGTAGGTTACTTGCCTCTAAATTGACGGGGAAGATAACTTTTTTATGGGTTGAGTTTTTTATTTTTTATGATTCACGATGAACAAAACAAATAATTTTTATAGGTAAATTAATTATATTTTTAAAAAGCTCAAAATATCAAAAAATTTAGAAATGAAAATATAAAAATTTAGTCATGTACATTTGACAAATATTGAGATAAAACTCTTAATTTTGCCTCTTATTTTCCCAACAAAATAACCTAAATTGAAAAAAATTAATAGATTTTTTTAATAGTTTTCTACTATTAATTTTTAAAATTGATAAACATATTGATAAATTCTTAATTGTATCTGTTGTTTGAATTATAATTTGAAATTGTTAGCTCAATAATAAAACTATTGTAGAATGATCATATGTATGATTACATTTATATTATTATATTATTTAAAGGTTAAATGTGTAAATTAGCTTCTAAATTTATATATTATTCAGCGAGTTATCTTTTTAATTTTAATTTAATGTAAATAAATTTTTAATTCGGTGCAATTAGGCACATGACTGAAAAATATTAAATTTAAAATTCAAATTCAAAAAATATCAAAGATCTCGTATCAATAAATTTGCTTTGATTGCGCCCATGAATAAATAATTTATCGATCGTTATCGGTCTGTAATGGATCGAATTAATTAAATTTTTTTTGTAAAATGAATTAATTAATCTTTATACGTGCTGAGTGGTTACTGGTGGACGTGTGGTGTAATCGTAAGCAATCCAACTTTTCCATTACCAGTCGCGTGTGCAAGCAGCCCATTCAGTCAATTTTTCTATATTTTAACTAAAATTTTGAATAAATTCAAATTTATACAGTACGGATCCAAGGTGGGGTAGTGGGGCATGTGCACCACAGACTCCTACAAAATGTTTCCTAACTGGGGAAAAAAAACTTTCAACTTTCATTTTTTATTAAAATAATTTTTTTTAAATATACAAACATCAAATTTTATATCAAATGTAACGTCACTATTATGTATTAATATTTAAATATAATTTTTTTTAAATTAATATGATAGTTGTTTTTACATAGTGCAACATTAATTAAAAAAATTATATAGATTTATGTAAAATTTGATATTAAAAGATTATATATATATATAACTAATCATATGTAGATTAAATTCATGTAAACATAATTAAATCAATACAAATGTATTTTTAGTATGAAAATCATCTATATAATTTGATAAAAAAAATAGGTTCAAAATATTATGTCATTGTTAAACCAAATTACATTCTTCCTGATACTACATTTAATATGAAATTGAAAATATGTATATTTAATAGTTAAAAAATAAACAATATGATTATTTTGGCACAAAAGTGAAAGTTTAAAATTTTTTATGATAATTGCTCTTCCTAATATTCTTTTTAATCTTTCTGTCAAAAAAAAAAATTTTAATCTCTAAAAATTTTGGTTGAGATAAATTTACTTTCAAATGTTTTATATAGTGGCCTTTCTAAATATATTAGATACTTATTTTGTAATGCCCGATAATTAGGGCCAAGTAAAATAAATGTGAGTAACATACATAGAAACTCACAATAGGAATAAAATTAGGGACTAGTAGAATAAGTGTGAGTAATATACATATTAACTTACATTATGAATAAAATTGAATAAATGATTAAATTTCAGTTCAATAGATTCCAAATATATGAAAAAAAAATATGTAAATAATAATAGTAGATAAATAAATTTAAAAAAAATTTTAAATTTAATTAATTAATTATAATTAAAAGAAAAAAAAACTGGACAGTCAGTCGGTGGAATAAATTATGGGTATAAATAGGGTGGTTCTACATTCTTCTATCATTTTCTCTTCATTTTTCTTCGTTCTATCACCCACCAGACCCATTCTTTCCTCTTTTTCCTCAAGATTTATATCAAAATTCACTCCAAAATAATTTATTTATGGAAACTCAAAATATAAAAGTTGTAGCCTGTGCTCTAACTTTTTACTAAATTTTGTATATATTCATCTTGTTTAGACTGATTTATTATAAAATTAATCATAACTGTCATTTAATTAAGTTGCTCATGGTATCTGTGAAACTTCAGTAAATTCGTATTTATTTTTGGACTATTTGTAGGCTGAATTAATTAAAATGTAAAACATAAATTTTTTAGCCATGTGTCTTAGCTAAATCTTTGCAGAAACCATACCTTAAAATGCTGTATATTTTGTGAGTTATAATCATAGAAAATTACATTGGTCGGTTGTCACTTTAAGTTAAATCAGTTACATTATCCCTATCAATTGATGACCTTAGAGACCGAATGAGCAAAAGTAGTAAACATAAAAAATGTTTCAAATTACCTTGCCATAGTGGTTCCAAAGTTTCATAACAATTTAATGCACATGTTGGAAAATATGAATTTTTAAATATAGCGTCTCTAAATTGTCCAAGACAAAAGACAGAACAAATTTTGCAATTGCACTAAAAATTGTAATGCGCAAAAAATTCTAAAATTTTAATATGTTGCAATCTTATGTTTTAAATTTAATTAGAAATAAGAATCATATAAATTGGACATATATAGTGAAAGTTATGTCATTAACGGTCCTAAAGAGTCAAAGTACCACTTAGGGAAACTTTAGTTATTTATTTAAAATTAAATTAAGAATAAGTATTTAATATTATACTCAGTCGAGCTAGCCTAGGTTCGGGGAACACTCTTGATTGGAGCTTTTGGTGAATAGGGTAGCCTAGGCTCGTAATGGTGAATAAACTCTAAAATGAAATATGAGAATTAATTATGTATATTTGAAATAGAGTAAGAAATGACTGTGTGATTTATTTTGAAAATATTGTGGAGAGTAGCATGGTATAATTAGTGAACACGTAATATGATATGTTAAATGGAATTGTTTGCATAAATTTAGTATGACAAGTTAAATAAATAATTGATATATATTATTAATAAAACATGTTAACCTTGAATATTGACAAGCTACTTGCATATTTATTGTGAAATATATGTCATCAATTTGTGTGATTGCATGTGAGAACTTTAATATTTATATATATCACTAACCTAAAGATAACTTAGTGTGAGTTTCTTTTACGCAGATTCAGAAACTTGTAGATAATAGATTTCAGAAGTTGATCAGAGAAGACAAAGTCTATCTTAGAAGAGAAATTGAGACCCAGTTTATGGGTCAATAACATTATACTTTTATATTTTGTTTATAATCATGCATATGAGTTAATAAACATGTCATGTATAAAGTAAAAAAATATATTTTATATTTTAATATAATATTTAGTATATGGTTACGTATGAGACTTATAAACCGCAGATGGTTTTAAATTAGTAATTATGATCACGTAATATATAAATAAATGAAATAATGATATAAGATGATAACTAATATAGCATACTTAATTAAAATTATATATTTATAGATTAATTTATTTATAAGGAAAAAAATATTATAAATTTTAGATCGGTTTATCCAGTTAGTCACGTGGCATTTTACTTATATAATGAGATTATTCCTATTATATAAATTGTGTGTTACATATTTATATTATTTTTTTAGAATACCAATAATTAATTTTTGGACGTTTGTTACAATATATTTTCTTAAAGTTATCTTTTGAGTATGAAATTTATAAATTTTTTTTTCAAAGTTTGAAAATCTTATATTACTCACTAATGTAATTTATTATAAAGTAGCTTATATTTTTTTTCTATACCTCGATTGTTTTTATATAATTTTAATTTATTAAATTAAATTTACCATTGCTGAAAATAAATTCTAGATCCCTCCTGCATATATATTATATATATTTTTCTTTTTAATTAGATACTAATGCTTGAATTTTTTTTTCAATTACACTTCTGTTTATTTTTTTCAATTTAAATCAAAATAATAAAAAAAATTGCTATGGATTTGTCTAGAAAATGAATCAAAAAATTGTAATAATTTAAAAAAATTACTAAATTTTGCTCTTTAACTCCTGAAATATAAGTAATTTTGCTTATTTTAACATTTATGTCTTGCCTAATTTGAGTTAAAAGATAAAAATTTTTGATTTTTTGAATTATAAAATTTTTACCAACAGATTTTCTCAAAAAAAAAAAAAAATCAGTCATAAAATTATTTTAATTGTTCATGGTTAGATCTTAGATGAAAAATGGAAATGGACGAAGTGCTCAATTAAAAAAAAATAAATCAAACAGTAGGTTTTAAATTGAAAAATTAATAAAATATTAATTTTTTAAAAGTTATCCCTAAAATTTTTTTCTTAGTAGGTTAAAATCTAATTTTCATAATTATTTTTTAATTTAGAGCAAAACTTAATTTCCATCCATAATTTCTATGGAAATTTCATAAATACTTCCCCCTAATTCTTATTCACCTCTTATTATGGTTGTTGGAAAGATGGAGCACCAAAAAAGGTGGGACGTGAGGTTGAATTGGTAACAAATATAAATTTTTGACTTAATAGATTATCTTTTAATATTTGAGCAATATGTAAATAAAACATAAAAAGTAAAAGAGTAAGAGAAGATTGCACACAAGAATTTATAGAAGTTCAAATGTTAATAAACCCTACTCCTCTCTCCAACTGCAATTGGGAGTTCTACTATCTCAACTCGATATTATAAGAGAGTTTCCTAGCTAACTCACAACTAAAAAAAATTTCTAATTTACCCACAACTAGAGAGTTTTCTCAAGGCTCACACCAAACTTAAATCTATTATGTTTTAATGGCTCATACAATAACTAATTCCTTATATTTTGAACAGACTCACACACAACATAAACAAGACAAGAAAAAAACCAAATAAACTTGACCAGATAAGTTTCTAAAAGAAAAAAAAAAAAAAACCAAAAATCAGCTTCACGTGATGAATCCTATGTGCAGTCCAGCCAGCCAGGGTTTTAAATATCATATCATGTTGAATCCAACGTTATGTACCGAGAATAACTTTTTGATCCTTTGTCTACCAATCATTGGTACTGGTTACTTATCCTGCACCCCTGCAGATGTTTTCAGATTCCCGTGAGCAAGTCAGGAAAAAAATTCTTACCTATAGAGGTTGGCCACTGTATACTAATTTAATTATAAAATAATATATATATTAGTAGAGCTAGATAAATCAATATTTAAAACTATAATGTTCTCGAAATATGAATAAATAAATTTGGATAAAAAGTAAACAGCACATATCCAGATTTGAGAGAAGTTTCCACATTATTAATTATATATTGATACTGTAGATATTTAGTATCTAGCAAAGCTAAGTACATCAAACACTGTACATAATTCCTTGCTTTCATGATAGGAAAGCGTATACGAATGGCTCCAAAGTGCATATGAGTCTATCCATGTTTCTTCCAGAGTGGCAAACATTACCCAAAAAATGTAAAGTTGAAGGTGATTCATGAACATTACCCATTAATTGAATAATCTCTTTCAAAGAAAAACAGACAGATCATGAGGTTGTAACTCATAGAAGCTGCATTTTCTCCCGAACATCATCTCCATCTAATCCTTGGATTCCGCAATTCCTCAACTTTGTTTCTATATGCAGCAACTGTGACCTGTTCAATGAGGAGATGTATATATGAGGAAAACAGGGCAACAGAACAAATGAAAATATAATCTTGGATTCCTTGAACCTGCTCATATGAACAGTCAAGGGCGGATGCATACATTTTTTTTCGAAAGCTACAGTTATAGATACAATATAGTGAACAAAGACCACGGTATTTTTAATAAATCGACCCAATAAAATTTAAAATACAATATAATGAATATAAATTTCATTATTTTTCTAACAAACCATAATAAAATTTAAAAAACGAACATTTTCATTTGGAAAAACTATATAAAAACTGATAAATGATAAAAAAAAATTATGATTATATAAAATTAATTTTAAAGTATTTTTGAATTTTTTAGTTAAAAAAAATCTTTAGCAAAAGAACTCTTTTTCTCACGCATATTCCGTCAAATGCCTTTTAGAAGAATTTTTAGAAGAATTTTTAGCATCCATGTCGTCGTTTCATTCTTTTAATGAAAGATTTGAATGAAATAGAAGAACTTTCAAAATGATGGTAAAGACTAAAAAAATATAGTATTTATTAGTTGATATATTGAGTAGAATTTAATATGTAGCTATAACAACGGTGGAGCAATTGAATATTTTAGTAATGAAATTAACAAAGAGCGATTTGAGAACAAAAAGAGTAATAAATGGTTGAATAATTGTTTAGTGACATGTATATTAAAAAGGATGTATTTGATAATTGATAGTGTTAATAATAATGTAATAATATATTATTTTCAAAATATAAAACCTCATTGAGAACTATTATATGAAATATTTTCTTATTATTTTATTGTTGTAGGTATATTTTTATAATTAAAATTTATTACATCTAAATGTACTCTACTGTTTAAAATTTCTAGATGTGCACCGTATGAACATTTTCTTGGAAGCCCAAGTCTCCTGTAGTGATCTACATCTGTAATCGCTGCATTCTTAACCAAAACCTTATCAGCTGAATTGTATATTTTCTTGCAAAAGCTGCCAAGATTTGAACAGATTCCATGGTAATGGACGGAAAGTATTTACGGGTAGAGAATGATTACGTCTGCCTCGAAGGGCCCTTTCAACACTAAGAGCTTCTTCAACTTCTGTAGCTGTTGTCTCTGTTGATCCTGATGCATCACTTGAGTTTCTGAGAAGAAGAAATCTTCGTGGCCTTTTTGCTGCAAAAGTGATACAACTTGAGAACAAAGCAATGGCGGATCTACGATTAACACCAAACACTATATATATATATATATAATAAAAAAACATAAATATACAAAATTGCATTATCAAATATTCAATTACATTCTAAATATCAAATATGTATACTTTTAATTATTTTTTTTACTTATTTCAATTTATAATATTGTAGCCTTTAGTTTATAATTTTAATATTTATATTGTAGTTAATTGTATTTATTGTAGTATTTTACTAACTATGTTTAATTACTTTTATATAAAGAAATTTATTTTTAAAAATTAGCGATAACACTATTATAAATTGTTTTTAAAATATAAAAACTTATAAAGAAGAATTATAGTTTTTTATTTTAAATTTTTCTATTGTATCTGTAAATTATAATTTAAAGTTTTCTGAATTATAATAAATTTTTTTTATAATTTTTTTTTTACTTTATAAATTTTACACCTCATTAAAAAAATTTATGGATCTGTAACTAGAACAAAGTCCCGCATTTTGTGCTTGGAATTGCCAAAATTTGCAGCGAAATATACACTGTCGCTGCCATTTGTTTTTTTGTTATTTCCCTTAGTTCAGCACCAATTGCCCTACACCATAGCAGCATCGGATAAATCAAAGCAGCTTTTAACCTCACTGCAGCTTCAGAACTACGATACAAATTATTAATTAATTACAGTTTACCACAAGCAACAACAAAGCTGCTGTGGTGAGTATTCCCGCCTGCCACACGGGTGACCCGGGTTCGATCCCCGGCAGCGGCGACTTCTTTTTGAAGAAACGACGTCGTTTAAATATTATCAAGTGTTTGTTGTCTTGCGGTTGCAGCGCCTTTCGTTTTACCTCTTTCTATGTGCACTCTCTTCTTTTGAGTTCTACTCAAAATTTATCCCTTTTTTCATGGAAAAACGATAGGCCGTAAGATATGGGGATTGCAAATGACGGGCAATCGAATTCAGGCAGTGACCCGGGCCCCAGCGGACAATCGGGTCCAACTACTTCCTCCTCCGGTAGCAATGAACCGCGAAGATTCCCTCCGGCTGCTCAACCGGAGATTATGAGAGCTGCCGAGAAAGATGATCAGTATGCTTCCTTTGTTTACGATGCCTGCCGCGACGCATTTCGCCATCTATTTGGTCCCTTTTCTTCGCCTTTTACCTCCTCCAGTTTAATTACTTCCCTATTTTCGTGAAAATTAATCCCTTCCTCTTACTTTTCTTGTACAGGTACAAGAGTTGCTGCGGCTTATCAGAGTGAGGTCATTCAGTAATTCTTAATTTGCAGTTGAACAGACCTTGATGAATTAGGATTCTGTATTAATCGTTTTGGTTATATTGTTAATTGTTCTTGGCAGACAAAGCTTCTTGGGCAGATGCTTTATTACGTATTAACAACAGGTTCAGGGCAGCAAACACTTGGGGAAGAGTACTGCGACATTACTCAGGTACTTCTCTCTCTCTCTCTCTGTTTTTAAAAAAATTCTTCACTTGTGGAACTTTGAAAAGGCAAATTTAGTGAGATTTTAGTTTATTATTATTTAAGGATCAAATATGAATTCCAAATTTAGTGAGATTTTAGTTTATTATTGTTTAAAGATGAAATATGAATTCCCGTAGGAGGTGAATCCTTTTTCTTTATTTAGCACTAGTGATGACACAAACAAGCTGCATGTGCCTGTCTTTGGGATGAAAGAACATATTATTTTCTTGAATTCACGGACTAAGAATTTTATCATCTGGTTAGAAGTTTTTATCCTTTTAAGTTTTGCTGTGTTTGATACATTTAACGGGAATGACGAATGTTCACTGCTTAAAGGTTACCAATACCATTATTGCAGTTCTTTTAGTGATATTGATGGTTGTTTTGCCAGGTTGCAGGGTCACATGGACTCCCTCCAATGCCTGCAAGGCGTGCTCTTTTCATTTTATACCAGACTGCAGTTCCTTATATGGCAGAAAGAATCAGGTTCTAAACTGCCTTCTCTATACTCTTCTCGGTTTCTATTTTCATGCTTCTGCACATGATATTTTGAAGTTTCACTAAGGTTAATTTCTTTTGCAGCTCAAGAGTTGCCTCCCGTGGCATCACCCTTGCTGATTCCATGTCTGATGAACTCCATAGTAACATTGCTTCAGGGAGTAGTCAGATTCAGTCTTCTGTAATGATTGACCTTCCATCTTTGTCCACGTCAGGGGCATCAGTTTCTTTATTATCAAGGTTGAGGCAGAACATTAGTGGACTCTGGCTGCGTGCAGTTCGAAGATGGCCTGCGGTATACATATGCTAAAGATTTCTTTGATTATGCGACTCTCAGTTGACCTACAGATTATTATATTGAGGATGTTGTTGCTTTTCATTGAATACCCAACTGTTTATATAATGTTTTTTTGCTAGGTTTTAAAAGGTCGATGTCAAGTTGTTTTAGTGTTTACTTCAGAAGTTCCACTCCTGACATTATATCTTTGTTTTTACACCTTTTACTTTGCATCTCCCCTGGATCTACTCTGTACATCTTATGAAACTGCTGTATGCCGCAACTTTATGTAATTTTTCATATATTTATTGCATTCAGGCGCTACCTGTTGCTCGTGAATTTTTGCAATTGATACTTCGCACGAATCTCATGTTTTTCTACTTTGAAGGTGATTCCATGTTTCAAGTTATAATTTTGGCAAGTTATATTGAATAATTGAATAATTATCTCAGTCAAATTTTTGCAGGATTATATTACCATATATCAAAACGTGCAGCTGGCATTCATTATGTTTTCATTGGAAAGCCATCAAACCAAAGGCCTAGGTATGGAGATCTCTTCTTGGTTCCAAATCATAAATAAACTGGTCTATTTTGTTTTGAGAGGCTATCATCTTTTGGATGGTTTCCTGTTTCATATTTGATTCTGATTACTAAAACACTTTGATTCGACTTTTGGTGCAGATACCAAATACTGGGAGTATTCCTTCTGATTCAGCTATGTGTTATTGCTGCTGAAGGTTTACGTCGCAGCAATTTATCTTCTATTGCAAGTTCAGTTCAATACACCTCCCTGGAGCCCCATCAGAGTTCAGGTTGTTTATCTTAAACACAACCCAATTTCCATTAGTTATTGAAAAAGATTAGTGTATAAGTGAATTAATAATGTGGTCTATGATGGCACTAGCTGCCTAATATATGTTTTAGCACTTGCCTGATATGTGCAAAACAAGAGGCGAGTGCACAATTCTTGTCCTGTGATGCAAGTGCTCAAGATCACAAATTGGGTCCATTGGACATAGTATCCCTCGTGCAAAAATTTTCTATTAATTTGACACCTAAAATTGGTAGCCTATAAGGACAAGATACAGTTAAAAGTACCTGTCACTTTCAGGATACCTGATTAAGCAAAATAGGAAGGATAACTGCGTAGTATGACCATTAGAGTTAAAAAGTCAGAATTTCAACTCTTTGTATTTTGATATTGTTTAAGTCAAAGTGCCAATGATAATGAAATCAAACCTAATTTTGATGGAGCTTTCATCTAAGATATTCACTGCATTTTATCCAAAAAGTGGCTTCAAATACAAGTTGTTTAGTTACATCTTTTATTTGTTAATATTTAGCCTCTTTCAATAGTAACTGTTATAGAACCCCTCTATTTGTGGTTTCACAGGACGAGGTTTACCTGTCTTGAATGAAGAAGGTAATTTGATTCCTTTGGAAACTGGCACAGGGGGTTGGGTCTCAGATTCTGCATCAACTTCAGAGGTAAATTTTCAATTTGTGTAAAGATGTTTTTACTTAGTCTGTTCCCCTCCCAGTTTTCAGGTTTCTTAGGCAGAACTGCCCGGTTCCCAGGTTTGTGGTACTAGCAACTTGAAAAAGAATTAAGTTTGGGTATTTGAAAATTAAATAAATAATTCATTAAATATCACATTAATATCGCTTTCTTCTTAAGATGCGACATTACAACCCGGGGAAGGCAAATTGCAAGGAATTATTTCCTATGACTAATCCTGTCTTTGGAGTGAGGCTTCAAACAGGACTTGATGGTTTCAATTGATAATTAAGTTATAATATACTGCTTAAGGTTTTAGTACTTGTCATCATTTATCTGCTTCACATCAGAGAAGGTCTATTCACTGTGCTCCTCACAGAAATGCCATCACTTGCACAGCTAACTTGTTTGATATTTCTAACTCTGATATGTTTATCTTGTTTTTAATGTTATTTTGCTAATATTTTGTGTTGATCAGCCTTATGCAGCTAGTGGGGCAAGCAAATGCACACTCTGCTTGAGTAGTCGGCAGTACCCAACTGCTACAGCTTGCGGTCATGTTTTTTGCTGGTTCTCTTACTTTCTCTCTCATTTTCATTCTTTAATTTTCCTCTACTTCTTGTTTGAGTGAGCTACATGGATTTGCTGATCTTTTTCAATCCGTGCGCTCTTTTTGTAGGAATTGCATAATGGAATGGTGTAATGAAAAGCCTGAGTGCCCTCTTTGTCGTTCCCCTATAACTCATTCAAGTTTAGTTTGTTTATATAATTCAGACTTCTAGCATTTGAAGAAAGATGCACTAACAAGAATAGAGAACGATCGAGAGCAACAGAGAAATCATCTTAATTTCTTGGATTATACAAAACATTTAGAGGTGTAATATGAGAATAAAGAGTTAGAATTTAGAACACGGTTCCTTCACTTGTTTTCTATAGTAATAGTTTCATTTGTTCTGGAGAATAATTTTTTCATTTTCCGGGAAAATTTTCACTATAGTAATAGTTTCTTGGATTCTGTATTTTAGTTCATTGGGAACTAAGATGTATCTTTGGGAATAATGATAAGCTCTTTTGAGAACTGAATGAAGGTCTCGGTTTCAAGTTCTACTGTTGATATATCCCTCCATACACACAAGAAAGAAATTAATTATTCAATTAATGCAGAAGGTTGCATTTTGGTAGCTGATTTCATGTTAGTGCTCTGAACTTTTCGCGTTTTCTAGTTTCATCCTTTGGTTATTAAAATTCAACACTTGTTTTGTTATGGAGTTTTATGATATTGAAATTTGTCTTTTGTAATATTTTATATAGTCAATGTATAGCAAATTATTTTTTTTAGGCTTAATAGCCAAAAATTTCTAAAATTTTGCTTATTATTATTATTTTTGGTACAAGTGATGCGCCTGAAAATTGAACATGTAATTGCTCTTAAATCACATGTCATGTTAATCTATCTTTATATGTTTAAAAATTTTTAATTGATTATTTTTGTTAATGTACTTCAACTATGCTATCATTCAAAAACAAAGAAATTAATATTAACGAATAACTAAAATTTACAGTGAGCATAAAAATTCATAATCATTTTTTTAATTTGCATCAGTGAAAAATTATTAAAAAAATCCAATGTCATTATAGTATTTGGATTCTATTTAGGTACCTTTTGAATCGAGAGATTTTAAAATTTATGGATTTTAAATCAATGAATTTTAAAAATTTTATTGTTTGGTCTGATTATAAAATTCATGAATTTGTGAAGTAATTTTTCTTAAAATTATATTTGGTTTAATAACCACAATTCATTGATTTAATAATATATTTCTGGAAATTGATTATTAATTAAGCATATACAATCAATTCCACCATATATTTAAAAATTTGAAAAATAAAATTGATTACTTTAAAAATTTGATAAAAAAATAAAAAGAATAAAATATAGAACAATAGGAATCCCCCTTTTTATATCTTATAAATTAAGCTTTGAAATATAAAAAATTATTATACCTTATAATGTCTAATTATATTAGTATAAATTAAAAATTATTTTTTAATAATAATAATGATTATTATATTAATAATAAAGAAATTATTTGAAATTAAAAGGAGAATGATTTTTGTTTTCTTAAGAATAAAGATAGTTTGTAATATAATTAATTTATAAAGGACAATTTTAGAATAATAAAGCTCGACAAGAATTCTTTATTGGCAAAAAATAAAAGTTAGAATTTTTACTTTTCCACGTAAAGGGAGGGGGTTAATCCACTTGTATCATAGTCACTTGATTTTATTTAACTTACTTCAAAATAATTATTAAATGTATTGTATTATAAAAATCTTTAAAAAAATTTTTCCACAAAAATTATTATGACATTTTTTCATTTTCATTTTATTTAATCATTTACTATTTATTTTTAAATATTTAACTAAATTATTAAATATTTAACTTAAATAGAAATTAAATAATTTTTATTTTTATTTTAAATTTAAATTAAATATTTAATTAAATTAAATAATTTTTATTTTTAATTAATTAAAAAATAGAAAACAAATATTATTAACATAACAAATATTTTTAATAAAAATATTATTAGTAAAAATTAATAAAAATAAAAATAGTTAAATTATTTTATTTTATTACTTATTAAATTAGTTAACTTAATTATTAAACATTAAATATAAATAGTAAACAATTAAATAAAATAAAAATGAAATTAAAGATTAAATTGAAGAAACAATAAAAAATTTCAGAATGATTTTTGTGAGAAAATTTTTTTTAGTGATTTTTATGGTATAAAACATTTAAAAGTGAAGAAACAATAAAAAAATATCAAAATGATTTTTATGAGAAAAATTTTTTTAGTGATTTTGGTAGTATAAAATATTTAAAAATTATTTTTAAGTAAATTAGATAAAGTTCGGTGATTATAAATAAAATTAATTCACCAAGAAAAATCAAATTTCTAAAAAATAAAAAATTTTGATAGATGAAAAATTTTCAAAACTTCATGAATTTTAGATATTTTTAAGTAGTTAAATAATAAATTTAATATAAATTTATAAATTATTTTAAAATCCATGTTCAAACATAACATTATTTTTAATGGAAGAATAGCGTTTTAATTTTTTATTACTCATTCCTAAGAATTGCTTATCGGATTTCAGCAAAAAAAAAAAACGTTGTTGATCATGACCGTCCGACAGAAAACTATATTGCCCACCGTCAGATCAGGCCCCCCCATCTATCCCTATTATAAACAAGCTCGCGCACATATTAGCTGATTCACCAATATTAGGGTTTTCTCTGCTGAAAAACTTTAAGAGCCGAACAAGTTCAGTGCTCAAGTTCTTGAAAGCATGGCTGCCCAAATCAGTAAGAAGCGCAAGGTAACTCTGTTTCTGGCATATTTCTTTTAGTTTTCTTTAAGTTACGTAAAAATCACAAAAAAAAAGGAAAGAAATTTATGTTCAAAATGTAGAATAAAACTATGCTCAGCCGTATATTTCTTGATAAAGATTCGGAATTATGGATCGATTGTTGAGAACTGATTTACTTTGGTTTCTCTGGGAATTGATATGTTTGTTTTCGCGTTTGTGATCTTACAATTAAGCTTCTACAAATCACTTATCATTACTTAATTTAGAAAATAAAAAACAGATATCGGACAAAGAAGAGTGTTAATTTTTTACTGTTTTGTGTTGTCTGACTGGAAATCTAGTAACGGATTTTCCCCTGTATTTTTCTCTCTGCAGTTTGTTGCAGATGGAGTTTTCTATGCGGAGCTAAATGAGGTGTTGACCAGAGAGCTTGCTGAGGATGGATATTCTGGGGTTGAAGTTAGGGTTACTCCGATGCGTACGGAGATCATCATCAGGGCCACTCGCACCCAAAATGTTCTTGGTTAGTTCTCCATGTCTTGAAAGTATTTTTCTTTTCACTTTTTTCGTCATATCAGTGTCTCCCTCGAGAAATTTGAAAACAAACTAACTAAAATGTATCATTGAAAGTTTTTTTTTTCCTTAATTGATTTGGTCATTGAAGTTGTGATTCCTGTATATGAGATTGATACATGTATTTGATATTTGCAAGCTTAGCGTTGTTAAATATCAATATATAAGCAAGATTTTAGTGTTTTCTGGTATCTGAAGCTTATAATATTGAGGTCACTTTGAATCATCTATATTTTTTGACTCTTTTTATCAGGTGAAAAGGGTAGAAGGATCAGGGAGCTGACTTCTGTTGTTCAGAAACGATTTAAGTTTCCAGAGAACAGTGTGGAACTCTATGCTGAAAAAGTTAATAACAGAGGCCTCTGTGCCATTGCACAGGCTGAGTCACTGCGTTACAAGCTTCTTGGAGGTCTTGCTGTTCGTAGGTAGGTTGCAAATAGTGAGACGCTATTTAGTGTTGGTCATCACATAAAGTTTTATCTTTCGTTAGCATCTTCTAGCTTTTATTCCTTGTACATTAGTACTTGATATTTAGGTATTTAAACTTTGTTTATGGTTTTCTAGTTACTCTTTCTGTCATTAGACAATTCACATGCCCCAATTCTTGTATGCTTGATATTGATATTTCCAGTTATTGTGTAGGTTGCTTATCCTTGCAATTTTTTCTTGACCAAGTCATCTTTACAGCGAGTTGGTTTCCTACAAATACCATTTTGTGCCTGAGGATGGCCATATCTGATGCTGCCATCTAATTCTTATAATCCAAGGAATAATGTTCATTTTACTTGGCTAGATTTTGGATGGTAGATAATCATTTTCCATTAACTATTTTCTGTCCGTCTCTCACTCCTTTTTTTCCCCAATGTGGCTCATGGTTCAGGAAGAAAACATATCTTGTTATTCTAACAATCTGATTTCTTTGTCCACTTGTTTTGTGCTTAATAATCTTGATATTAAAGCATTGTATACGCCCTCTTCGCTGTTCTGGATGACTGTTGAGGGATTCCGTATCAATTCTCATATAAAAGTTCTTCTGGGAGTTTGTCAGGCTTCTTGTGCTACTTTTGAGGTGCTTGGAGTTTGGAATATCCTCCCACATCCCCATCGCTTTTGCTTGGTGGATTCTTGAGCTCTTTTTGTTCCACATATTTTGTTTTTTTCCCCTCCTATTTGTTATGGATGCTTAATTTGTCATGTGAGCATTGTCCCCCCCTCTCTCTATTTGCTGGCTTGAGATGCTCTTACAGTTTCCTTATCAATCTTTATATCAACTTGTTGGAGTTTGTTAGGTTTCTCCGGCCCTGTTCAGGTGCTTCAACTTTGTTTTGTTCTACCTCATCTCCATCATGTGTTGCATTTGGTTGGTTACATGTGCGTTCATATTAATTTTACTGCTGAACCTGCTGCTGTCAGCAAATAGTAATTTAGAAGTAATGTGTTTGTACTCTTATTGGTTGCACCAGTTATTGTAATATGGTTTGAATTTTAAGTTCGTATGTTATAAATCTTTGGATAGCACATGAATGAAAGTGTGTGAGGGATAGGAAACAATTTCATATTTTTTGTCTTCTGTATTTAAGTTATTTTTGTAACTTTTTTTCCTCATTGTAGATTGGAGAATTATGAGTATGTGAATGCTTTGGCCTTTAGAGCAATGCAGGTTTTAGAATTGAAATTTTTATTTTGTTTTCAGGGCTTGCTATGGTGTCTTGAGATTTATAATGGAAAATGGTGCAAAAGGCTGTGAGGTATGTCCTAAGACTCTCAATGCTTAGCTTTCTCCAAAGTTTGTAGTTTTACGCAAGTTTAAAGTTCACTCTTGTATATCCTTGTAGGTTATTGTGAGTGGAAAGCTCCGAGCTCAGCGAGCCAAGTCTATGAAATTCAAGGATGGGTACATGATATCCTCTGGTCAACCTGTGAAGGAGTACATTGACTCAGCTGTGAGACATGTGCTTCTAAGACAGGTTAGTTGCTTCTCTGCTTTGTGTGGTTGATTGCTACAGTTTACTGCTAACAATGCTTGAATTTGTTTATGTTTTGTCCCCGTACACTTTTGGTTTCATAATTCTCTTGAACCTTATGTGGCTCTTTTTTTTTGGTATTAGGGTGTTCTGGGTATCAAGGTGAAGATCATGCTTGACTGGGATCCCAAGGGCAAGGTGGGCCCAATGACACCATTGCCTGATCTGGTCACTATTCATCCTCCAAAGGAAGAAGAGTATATTCCACCAGTACTGACAACCAATATAGAGATTCCAGTTGCCTAAGTCCTGAATCTGGAGCAAACAAGTTTGTAGTACTTATTTCATGGCTTTTTGTTTTTTTTTTATATTTTTAGGGGTGAAAAATACTAGAAGGTTGTAAGCCTTGTATGACTCAAAAGAGTTAGAATTTTGCGTTGTTTCTATTAATTAGCATCTCAAGTTTGTCCTTGCAAGTTCTGAACTTTTTTTTTTTTGCTTGAACCTGTGTTGCCATGGAGATTAGCCTCTAATCTTTTTTCGCATTTTTTTAAAAAATTTTGCCCTGCCCTTCTGCTCTTACAACAATGTCAATTTTCTTGAAATTCATTTTATTTTATTGCAAACCATCATATATGCGTGGCTGAGAGTTCAATTTGCACCGATGATGACCGTGTTGATTGTTCTGTTGCCATTGATATCAAGCAAGATTACTAATACTGATTTATCCCATCAACGATTAGGAGTGAGTATATCATGAGGAATTCATCTCTGCCTGCTCGTGAATGATCTGATTAGGTTACAGAATACTGATGTGTAATGCATGGGAATTAAAAATCAACTGGTTGGTCGAGTCGTCACGCGAAAGCTTTGAAAAACTATTGGGTTTATGGGAAGTCTGTGGACTGTATACAGACTTCCGTACTAGTAATCTTACTCTCAAAAATTGGTAGCTTCTATCAGCTCTAATTTAGAGTTTTTCTCCGTAAGTAAATAGCAAATTAAATTTACTAAATATTTGTACTTGTAAATTCTCGACATCAATAAGTTATTTATAATTATAAGAAGACTTAATTACCAAAAAAATTCAAACTTCAGAGTATTGAACAATTTTGGTGTAAACTATCAAAATTTACATTAAAATACACAAATAGTGTTTTTTATTTCAAAATTTGCTTCGGATGAAAAAATAGGTAATTTAATTTTACGCCATAATTTTTTTTTTGAAAAAAAATTGACGAGTCAAGGGCAAATTTATAATTTTAAAAACATGAAGAGTCAAATTTTAAAAACTAATAAAATTTTTCTCTTCCTCCTTCTCCATCTCTTTTTTTCTCGTCAATTTCTTGATCTTCTTCCATTTCTTTACGCTCTCTTTCACTCCTTCCTATTTAACCTACATATGAAAGTATTTGCCATTGAATTTGGTTTCTCCATCTTCAATTTGGGCTTAATTTCAGAAATTGTAATCAAAATTTACATTTCTAATTAGGGTTTTTCTCTCTCTGTTATTGTGATGTGAGAATGCGGGAGAAAGATTATCAAGGATCAACAACTTCATTTGGCCATTTGATTTTCAATCTTTGTCGTGACCAGATTCATTCCATGGAATCTATGCTTGAAGCCTCTAATCATGAGTTGGGCATTGAAGCTTTTCAAAGGCATGTTCTTGATCAGTTTATGGATCTGTCTTCAATCGGATCGGATTGGATGATTTGCTTTCACTATCCTGGATCTGAAAGCCTTTTGATTGTTTCCTCTATTGTCAGGAGAATTTTAGAGTGATTCTGTCTAATAACAGATTCCATGTTTCTAAATCGCCTTTAGATCGGTTGATTCATATTTTTTTTTTTTTGAACGAAGTGTCAAGGCTTTGGATCCCTATAATGCGATTAGGGATGGGATTGAATAGATCAAGGAGTGGAAGAAACTAATTGAGATTGTTCTATGTGCTTTGGACAATCATAGAATGTTAGGGGAAGGACAGCTCATGCAAAGGAGGTAGATGATATGGAGGAGAGAGAAAGAGGAAGAGAAAAATTTTATTAGTTTTTAAATTTAACTCTTCACTTCTTTAAAATTATAGATTTGCGCCCGACTCTTTTTTTTTTCACAAAAAAAATTCCGGTGGCCAGATAATTATTGATCGGAAGCTAATTTTGAAATGAAAAACGTTATTTATGTATTTTAATACATATTTTTTTTTAATTAAAGCCTTCTAAAAAAATATTATAATATTATAAATAATAATTATATATATATATATATATATAATTTGGTTTATTCTTTTCCTTATAGGGCCAATAGATTTCTTTTTTTTTTTTTTTAATAATAGGATGTTATGATCTAACAATAGAAAATAAATTAAAATCTAAAAGAAAAAACTACGTATAACCTCTTTTGTACAGCTCTTAAAAAATTGTCATCATCTCTATATCTTTTACCGACGAAATCCCTCTATCGATTAATTGAGTCCATTTAGAATTCATTTTTATCTTGTAGATAAAAAACAACATAAATCAACTGATATTAATCTAAAAGAAAAATCTCATAACAATTATTTTTCAAAAAAACTAACAAACGACCCATTAAAGGAATGAAAACTCTACAGAATGGAAAAAAAAATCTACACAAAGAAACAATACTTCACGAAGAGAGAGAGAAAATAGATATGTAACAATCTATATTTATTAAAAAAATCTAACAAATAAAACAAATGAAAGAATTGGAGAAAAGAGGTGAAAGCCAACGGCTGCCTCAAAACTATAAAGATAGAAAAAAAAAAAAAAAACTATAGAGGTGAAAGGAGAAAAGAGATGACTAGGGTTTCTATGCGGATTGCAAAAGCTGTGTTTGGTAAAGAATGCTTATGTTTTTATCTGCCATCTTGCCAACATAATTTCACTAAGAAATAGTACAAATATACATGGTACAGTGACCAGATATCCATCTGGCGGCTAGCTACCCGAAAACCTCTCTCATGTTATAAACAAGGGGTCATACCATTACTATTTTCTAACATATACATGATGATATTAGTGCTGCAGACTGCAGGTACTCATATTTTCTCCTTAGTTACAAATATGAACACTCACATTTGTTAATTGGTATTGCTATTAAGATTAGAACCAAGTTTATTCAATCAAAACAAAAGAAAATAAGGTTCTTTCATTTCAAGCACAAGCAGCATCTAACAAAATTTTCCGAAAGATTTTCAGTTCACACTCGGTTAATTTCAGGCATGGTGCCACTCAGGAGGTACAACATCAATTTAAACAACATTAAGATGTTAAAGTTCAGTTAATAAAGACAATGGCGTATTATACATACTAAATTAAAAGATAAAATAGTAAAACGAACATTTTGATCTTGAGGCCTAAGCAATAAGGTTAGAAGGAAGATGCACATACTTGCAGATTATCCATGAACGTTAAGCAACAATCACCCTTTTGATTCTGATGCAATATGGCTGAGATGAACTTGTTGGGGCAGAAGATAGTATTTTATATTCAACTCTTCAAATATCCTTTTCATTTCAATAACCAGTTCACTGCGCCGCTTATTCTTCTCTCCGTATTCTTGGAAGTTCATAGTGTGGATACAGTAGAGAGCCATCTTTAACTTGTTCACGTTTTCAATTTCCTTCACCACAACATTGTGATTAGGATGCCAATGTTGAGGATTGTTTTCCAAGCACCTGATCAAATAAAAGAACCATATTCAAAATAAAAGTCATATGACAGTAACAGGCAATCAATGCTGCTCCTCATTACACGTTAGCTTGACTGCTAACACAATTGTATTTGAGAAAACTGACAGTGTCTAAATGCAAGCTTTGTTTTATTCATTGCTAATTACATGATGTTAAGTGACGGAGCAAACAAAGCCACAGAAACTTACTTCTTGATTTTCTCTCTGAGTAATGCAATCTTCTCAACAGGTGTTGCAAAATCAATTGAGAACTCCAGAGTGTCACCCATATCAGGACTTCTAAAATAGTTGCTGATAGGTTTTGTGGCCAAAACAGAATTTGGATAGTATAACTTCTCGTTATCAAGCTTCAAGAAAACTGTTGTTAAGAGGTTCATTTCCTCAACCAACAACTGTCAAGTTTCAAACCAAACAGGGTTCAACAATGGCCCTCAAAAGAAAACAAAGAAGGGAACAACAATGGGAATATAATTGACCATTAGTGCATACCGGAACACCATCAACAACACAACGATCGCCAACATCAAAAGGATGCATCACAAAAACAAATATGATAGCTTCAAATAAGGTCTTGCAGGTATTTCCGAACATAAAAGCTGCCACTACAAGCTGTGATGAGAGGACAACAAGTACTTTTGTTGTTGCAATTTCCATCAAAAGAAGCCAAATAACAATTGTCACAACAACTAGGATCCCTGTCACAAGTTTATTCAGTTGCTTGACAGCTGTTTTGGTGTCACTTAATGCATGGGCAAGTGCTTTCCGACCCTTGTAAACCTTCACCTGTTAAAGATAGTAGAATCACTTATGTCAAGATCCTCTGTATCCAATAGATGGTCAGAATGGGATACTAAGCATACATAAATTAGTCCACTATGTAATTAAATGAAGTTCTACTACTACCAATACCAACAAATATAACAGCATTACCACTACAAGCATATCATAAGAAATGTTGTTTATTTACTTTAGCAGCTAATTATGAAACGTATGTACCATAACCGTGAAAGAAGTCAAAATAATCCTTTTCAGCATTTTGCTGTGGTAACTGAAGTTCACATGAATACTGTTTTTTGTCTGCATATAGGTTGTTGCATAGTAAACTGCAGGATATGTGTAACAAGCAGAAACTAATGACTTATGCAGATGATCCTTGTTTGATTCACTAACATGGAGTAAGAGATCATAAGACAAAAATCAATTCACAATGGAGAGAATAAACTAGAAATTTCACATGCATAAAAGAATTCATAATTGTGTAATGCATTGCAGGATAGGTTTAAGAAGCAGAACTTAATGACTAAGGCAGATTACAAGGAACAAGAGATCATAAGACGAATATCAATTCATACTGGAGGAAATAAACAAGAAAGTTTACCACCCAGTCCATCAGAGCTTTTCTGTCAATTTGTCCAGGCTCAGATACTTCGAACAGTGGAAAAACAAGATCCACCTCCTCCTTAATCATGAACCTTAAAAGGTCTTCTTCATCAATGTACCTAACTCACAAAATAGAAAGAGTTAAAAGAAACAACAATATGGAGAGCAGAATAACATAGGAACACGGACACCATGATCATTCAGAAGTATAAAAATTCTTACTTCCAACCAGGCTTGGCCACATTCCTGAAAATATGATAGGCTGCGGCAATTGCTTCCATCTCATTGGTAATTTCAGTATCAGTTTGCTCACCCCCTCCATAACCAACACTTTCATCCAATGTATTAGAGATTGTGGATAGCCCTGAATTTGTGATTGCATCGACCAAGACCTTCATGGTCCAAGCTGACACCTTTTCTTGCTTCATTTTATGAACTACTCCCATGTCAATCACCTTTTTCTCTTTTGTTCCTTTACCCTTTTTGGTATTCCTGAAGCTCAGTTGACCTGCGCTAGTTGATTTCCCTACCCTCTCAGTCTCCTCCATAATTGGAGGCCCTGAAAGAGTTTGCAGAACATACTGATGAAAGATTGATTCTTGAATTCTATCAAAAAACTTGCTGACATGAAAATTAGATGCTAAAATCTTTAGCAATGAGTTCTTCAACAGCCACAAAAATGACCCAATAAGAAGTGAAACAAGAGTCCAGGTTACATATTTCAGGATCTTGGTGGCAGTTCTAGATCGCTCAACACCATCATTGAATAGAAATGCCCAAGCTGTAAGCACCAAACCTATCCAAATAAATACTTGAACACTTTTTTTCAACCCATAAACAAAGTATAACACTTTCTTCCTCAGTAAAAAATTCCTCTCAATTACGAAAACAATAAAATTCATAAACCAGTTAGTGAGCAACATTCCAGAGAATATTACCATCACAAGCACACACCATTTCCAAAACTCCAGGCCCCAAATCACAGTCTTTTCCAATTTATCAATAGTCAAGCTTGCCATCAAGCACCCAACAATGCAAAGAAATACAATCCACTGAATCACAACCTTAGCTCCTACTTTCCTATGCTTTTCATGATTCGATTCGACCTTCTTGACAACCTCCTCCATCTCATCCTCTTCATCTGCAGGTCTCCAAGGAGATGCCATCAGTGGCGTTTTTGGAGTTATGGGGTTAGTCCTAATGGTAGAAGCAGACTTGTTATTAGGTGATCCTCCACTAAGCGAATTCCTAAAGGGTGAATTCTTGGCGATTTGCTCTTGCAGTGTCAAGCTCTCCTCTTCAATTGCAGTAGCATCAACAAGATATGGCTGTTCTCCAAACCTTGACTTGGGCTTTGAGTACACTGACCTTGTGAAGGACCTTATTCTAATGAGGTTTTCCTTGGTAGTGGGGATCTTCAGGGGCTTGTTGGGGCTTGGACTAAACCGTGAAATCTCCGGAGAAGGACTGCTCATAAATACTGATTTTGCAAACCCACTAGCATTAGGTTCTTTAACGGGTGAATTTGGCCAGCTCTGCCTAGAAGCAACACTGCCCAAGTCTTTTGAAGTAGACCCTTTTGGGGTTCCATTCGCATTCGGGGTTTCCTCACTTAAGATTGTTAGTAGCACTTCTCCTCTTCCATTGGTGGTTCTCTCCTCCGCCATGCTTATTTCGCTGTGCTTTTCGTATATCAAAGCCCTCCACCTGCAGAAATTGCTCAAGTTCCAACTTAAAATAAGGAAATGACGGAAAAATAATAAATAAAATAGAGGAAATCTCTGTGCAAAGAAAACGAACGAATAATCCCAGAATCAAATATATCAAACTTAAAAAAGTAAATGGTGAAAAAAATCAAAACATTACACCAAAAATAAACATTTTATGCCCAGAGGGCAATAGCCCAGTGGCACACGGTCTCGGTTTTAAGACGCCAAACAAATAAATAAATAAAAAACAAAACAAAATAAACATTTTGTATATAGAAAAATGACATCTTGATGCCAAAATCTCCTTCTAACTCTCCGTAAGACGGTGTGATATTAACTTCATAAAGATTGTACAGTTGATGGTTCACAAAAATGGTGCACAAAAGACAGAAAGCACATGATTTTAAAGTAGTAATAGCGATTCGAAGCGGCATAAACTTGAGTTGACAGAATACACACCTGAAAAACCAGCTACTTTCTGAAGAATATAATCCTTCGATGTATACCCGCAAGAAGAAAAATTGAGAGAGAGGGGGAGCGAGATCAAGAGAAAGAATTGCGGCTGCTGAATGCTGACTTCCTAAGACAAAGACATTAAACCAAACTCAAAAGGCAGAAAAAGACGGACAAAGAGAACAAAAACAACTGTAAGAAGAAGAAAGAAACAAAACAGAGTTGTTAATGGGGATAGCAGCAACAGAGATGCTCTTATTGAAGCACATGTCACAGTCGGACCATAATATATAAGGAGGGATACTAAATGAGAAAGCAAAGAGGATTTTATGGTAAAGAGGAAAACTTTTGAAAATAAGCCAGGCAAGAAACAAGAGAGGCAAAAGGAGTTTACATTTCGAGGAGAAAATGAGAATGAAATCCATATATTTTTGCACTTTCTTCAATGAATGTTGTATTATGGATTAATGATCACTTATCTTTCATATTATTGTTCTAAAGTTAAATAATTTATTCTATAAAGGTTATTTAATTATAGTAAAATTATTTTTTACTAATTTTTTAGTAGTTAATAAGAGAAAATGTTATATTAATATTTCAATTGGCATCATTGTATAGGTTAAATAAAATATTATGTATTTTTCAATTTAACATTCATATCAGCACTATAAATTAAAAATAGTGTCAACTAAAATGTCAAAATTTTATTTAACTTATACAGTGACATTATATTTGATATATATAGTGATGTGCGTATTTCATATGCCAATTACGATACTAGTACGATTTTTCCGACTGTTAACTACTAAAATATTGTCATAATAAAAATTATATAATTTTTTATAATTTAGTAGCAATAATACCAAAATTAAGTGAGTATATATAAAATTAACTCTATATTACTATTGAAAGAAATGAATTTTGCCCTGTATACGCTGAGATTGTGGTGTAAAACATCAAATTCCACTTTTTTTTTTTTTAAAAAAAAAGTATAAATATATCTCGAATGGAAAATAGTCTTATATCACCTTGTGCCTTTATAAAATTGACCTATTCTATCTTGCAGTTCAATTTGTGTATTGTACGTATATTTTTTTAATTAAATATTCCTCAAAAGTACAAGTTGTGTATAATATTATGGTACGAGTGTATGTATGTATACCTCATGATGATCAATGTACCAACCGTTGATCTTGGCTTGACAAATGAGGGCGGCAAGCTCGGGATGTTTATGGGTACACAGGTAGTTTGAACAAATAGGGACTAGTGTGGGATTAAGAGCAAAGTGTTGTTGAATGTCATCCGACATATTGATGTAAATCTCAAAGTTTACCCCACGACCAAATCGTAGATTAATAAGTGCCTTTTTGAAATCGAGGAAATATTAGTTTCAATCTCTAATTTATCTAATTATCAATAAATACCATATGCAACTTAAATACTCAAATCCATTTGATTTGAATTTTGATTAACTAATGTAATTAAGTTATAAATTAAATTACAAATTAAATTAATGAAATAAATTTAATGGACTAAGTAGGTATTCGATTTCACTCTCCCAATTTTGTATTTCTCTTCTAAACATTAAATTTATAAAATTAATATTTTCTGATGATCACAGTATGTATTAGCTAATCAAACTAATGAATTAACAAAGTACAATTCAATTTTTATGTTAGATTAAAGATGACATGTCTAATAATCAAACTATAACATTTTTATTCTCAATTCAATCATTGGTGGTCAATTAATTATTAAATTAGAAATTAATAAGGCACAATTAAATTGAAATGGAAATAATAATTCATTCAATAAAATAGGAGAGTTTATACAAAATTGAGATTGCTAATCAAACAAAAAAAAAAAAACCTAATATGAATATTAAACATATTAATGTAATATTTATGGTCAAACTAAAAATAAGAAGATATATTATGACGCTCCCTTAAATCAACAAAATCTAGAAATTTGAAAATGGTGGTTTCCTATCTTTCAAGTCAATAGCAAAATATCCTTCCACCATTAACAAATATACTGCCAAGTGGTGTTGCATGCCAAAGAGTCTCTTGACATGCAAATGGAAAGAATAGAAGAATTCAAGAAATTCCTAATAGTACCTAACCCTAATTCTAGAGGGAAAAAAAAAAGAAACAAATAGTTAATTGGAGTTATAAATTAAATCTAACTCCTAAAATATGTTATTTTCCTTTTATATGAATGAAAAATTTTTAAAAATTTGGTAAAAACCGAATTTGGATAGCTGGACATGATTCTACAGCATTCAGGGCATCACAAGCACAATGGGCATCACAGGTCGCAACAAATTCAAGTTGTCTTTTCCTACTTAAGCGTCACGGAATTGCAACTGTCATCACAACTGCAATAGAGACTTGTTATATGCATTTTGTCACGAGCCTACAGTGGTTGTCACAAGATTGTGACGAGCCTCTCTCCCACAACAAGGATGACTCCACAACGAAGACAATGGGGGCATTTGCCCCCACACCCCCTAAAAAAATTTTTAATGTCTATTTTAGTCCTCATAATTATAATTATATATTAGTACTTTGTCTCCATTTAGAAAAATAAAATAATATATATTTTATATAATAAGTTATTAAAAAATGCAAAGAAATGAATTACTTTTCGAGCATTTTTTTAATTTTATTTACTATTTTATTTTTCGTTTTTACTTTTTTTAAAATATTAAATTTTTGTTATTTTTTACTCTTTTTTTCTGGTTCTATCTTAGTTTTATTTTCTTTGTTACAATTTAAATTCATAACGGCTATGTTTGAATTGACGGATTTCAAATGAATGATTTGAACAATTTATGGATTTATGTCAAATTCAGCATTTTGTTACTTTAAAAATATCAAAATCTATCGATTTTGGAAAATCTCTCATCCACAAAAATCATTCATTTTTTAAGGATTTAATTTCTGACCTCCAAAATAGGAAAGTTTAAAATTTATAAATTTTTATCAATGAGGGATTATTACCATTTTTTTTTATTTTAAGACTATCTCTAACAAATTAATCCAAAAACTATCCTTAATCCTTACAAAGTAAAAATTATTTTTCTTTTAATTTCAACTAATTGCTTATTATTATTATTATTAATATGCATTAAATTATTAATAAAAAATATTTTTTAATAATGTAATTAAATTATTAACTTTATTTTTTAACTCTTAAAATAATCAAATTTATTTTAAAAAATTTTGAATATATAGTAAAATTGATTATATATGTTTAATTAATAATAAATTATCAATATTTAATAAAGGATAAAATTGAAAGTTAATTATTAAATCTATGGATTCTGGTCATCGAACAAAAAATGAATATAAGGAAAATTATATCATCAATTTATGAATTTTATAGTCAAATCAAACGATGAAATTATTAGAATTTATAAATTTTATGAAATTCATGAATTTTAAATTTTCTCAATTTAAACGGTATCAATATTTATTTTCTCTTACTGAAGAAGATAAATAATGAATCACAACAAAAAAAAAAAAGGATAAATTAGAAAAAAGACAAAATTTGTTATATATAAAGTTTATATTTTATCACATGTAAGCTTAGTTTTCAAATAATTTAATATTTTTTTCTTTTTTTACATATTTTTTAATTATCTCAACAATGAAAGTTAATTAATTAGATTTTATGATATCATTGGTATCCAAATTTCTTAAATTGAAATATCATATTATATAATGTTTGACTGATTTCATATATTTATATCATTAGTATTTATTAGTATAAAATATAAATATTTGATTATTTAAAGATTGATTAGTTTTTAATTTATTTCATTTTCTCTAATTTAGTTGTCATATTTTGACTATACGTAGAATTTATAAGTTAAATTTTTTTTGGTGCATTTTGTGAAAGTTGGGTATTAAGGCCATAATTTTCCACTTTTATTATGATGAGTTCATAGTAGGTACACCAATTAAACTAATCTTAATTAATTTTAAAAAATCTTATATTACTTACTAATGTATTTTATTACACAATAACTTATAATTTTTTATATCTTTATATAAAATTTAAATTATATTATATTAAATTAAATTTGCCCTCACATAAAATTTTTTTTTGGATCCATCCATGTCTCAAATCATATTTTTGGCTTCTTCAACAGCTCTAACGTCTTCATTATCAACCAAAACAACCACGCAACTCAATTCAACTATTAAAACATGCTCCATGTGCTTATTTCCATCCTTCGAGACCTAAAACATAAAAAACACTATTAAACATCCAATCAAACAAAAAATCACATAAAACATTAAGACTAAACAACCAAAAACACCTATAAAACTATAACAAATATAGACACATCACAAATTTGTTGCTGTGAACTATAAGGTCCAAGAAGCCATTGTCTCGGGCAACTTGAAGGCAGTATTTCAGGTAGTCGTTTGTTCTTTCCATCCTCTTCCTATGCATGATCCGAAGCTCCCTCTGCTTACTTCCCTTTCTAAGTCTGCCACCTTCATATATAGTGCAAAGTCCAATCCAAAAATGAAACACATGTTCAATGTTCAGAAATTAGAAGAAGAACACTGTGGTTCATTGTCGGCTATATGGGCCTTCAAAGCCCATGTGACATGGGATTTACCCATTTCTAGCCCATTACCATACTAATGCAGGAAAAGACCAAGAACTAAAGTTTTCCTACCTTATTCTGCCTGTAAATAAATGGTAAATCAGTTCTAGAGAAGAATCGCCTGAATGATAATTAAAGCCCTAATTACTCTTTTGTATGCAGGAAATGGATGTATAAATGGTAATTATTAATGAAAATTAACTGCTAGGGTGGTGGTATGGGGAGTGATTCATATTCATGCAGTTGTTGAGACCGCGACAGAATCCAGTGCCACTGGGCTTTCTTGCTTCTGCGGGGAATTATTCAGTAAACGGAAACCGGCTTGGAATAAACAGATAGGATTTTTTCGGTTGGCTGTTGCCTTCACCAATCATGATGCTGATGGGGTGGATTTGGAGGGATTCTGTAACAATAGTTTCAAAGTGTATATCAAGGTGTCACTTTTTAATAAGTGAATTTGTTTTCCCTTTAAAATATAATAAAGTAACAAAAAAACACTTTGATTATGGTGATTTCTAATCTAAAAAGCCGATATATATTATAAGTACCAAATAGATTATAAATTATAAAGATACAAACGTATAAAAGATTCATAAAATGATTAGAATATTAATTCTATTCTTTTCTAATTTAAACGTATTGTTTGTAAGAGGATTAAATCGAATTAAATAGGGTTATATATGAAAAAGGATTCTAAGCTAAATGCTGCAATCGCATGTGTCGCTCGGCACGCTCATGACAGGAGCAACCTTTCCAACACTAATACAGGTGTATTAATTAACACGCTTGTATCAATACAAACCAATATCGATATAGGCGTGAAGATTGTTACCCTCGTACAGACTAACTGTTGAAAATGTCCAATGAATGCCTTCCCTTTATGATCAATTTACTGAGCAATCAGGCAGGAAGGAAGCTTAATACGCGGTCTATTGTTGTTTATAAAGGATTTTGAATCCACGAGTGGTCGCTCAATTACAAGCCAAAATTTAGGACCATATATATGATTATATATTGGGATCTTAATTAGGATTAAACATTTTCACTTGTAACAAATTTATTTAAAGCAATGTCATCCTTATAATATGATGCTTATTAGATGCTAATATTTATAACTCACACCTAATCAAGTATTTTTTTTTTTTAGAGATCATTTTATATCAGAAGTTTATGGAATAAAATAAAGATTTATAATTGTGATATAATTTTAAATTAAATCATTTTAAAGTAATAATAAATTTACAATTATGAAGCTCCACAATGACTTATCTAATATAGTATTAAAACTAGAGCCATGAGATTGTAACACCACAATTATTATTATTATTTTAAAAGGGATCCAATTAGAAGTGTGCAATGGTTATTAAAATTCGGTAACCGATTACTGTATCGAAAAAATTTTAGTTCTGTAAACGTTAGTAAAATTTGAACAATTTTAATTATTCGGTAATTTAAAGCGATAATAATCGAATTTTATATATTTAATTTTAGATTTATCTTATTTGATTATGATATTTGTATTTGTCAAAAATATATATATTTATATTTTGTAGATTCGAGTTATCCGAGATTCTACTGTCCTCATCATTATATTAATATTATTAAACTAAACTTTATTGGTTACAATATTTATTATTGTTAGTAACAAATAAGAATATTTAAACTAAGTTGGTGTTAAGTACATTAAACTTCAAAGAGCGCCAAGATTGTGTTACATGCTCTCTCTATTTTTCTTTGTTATCTTATCTTTCTTCTTCCTTTGGTAAATATTGTTTTTATGTGATTTTTTATTAAAATAAAATAAAATCATTGAGAATTTAGATAACATAAAAGAAAAGAAAAGCTGATAACGATGTCATGGGAACTCACCTCGGGATCGGAAATTAGAAGACCTTTGGTTTTGTCTTGTATGTGCAAAGCAAAAGTGCAAAAATATGTAGTGGACCATAACTCTCTTCTAACTCTTTTACATGGCTTTGTTAAAATTGAAAGAGCAAAAGCAAAAAAAAAAAAAAACAAAAAAAAGAAAAGAAAAATTAAATTAAAGAGATTTATAAAATGGCATTTTTTTCTCTGTTAGCTCCAAGTTTAATGTCATTTTCTCTCAAGAAAGTTTTCTTGTTTTATTTTTCTTGAATAATCATTCTAATTTTGTAGGCATATGCTAAAGTTTTCTAAGGCTGGAGGTTTAATTATATACTCTGGACCGCAAAAAACAGATCCCATTTTACTGAATTGTTCAGGCAACTCATATAATTATCTTGGGTCAAAAAGAATTGAATCTTCACATGGTCCTTATAGCATTAATATGAAATTGTAAATTTAAAAATCCTATAAAAATAAAATAACACCAAATCTACCCATTTATATTTTTTGGTATAGTATATTTTGTAATTATGTTGGATCATAACCATAGAATTAGAAGAGAACTGGGGAGAATGGAAGAAGAGATTGAGAGGAATTGGGATGAGAAATAGAAGAGATGGGTTTAGAGAGAATTAGATAGAACAGAGAGAAAAATCTGTTAAATCAATTGATTCATTTCATACTCACATTCTGATACATTTCAGGAATATTAACAACAAAATAAGAAATGAAAATTTATTTAAGAAGTGTATAAGGTCCACTTTCCATTGGCAGTATGAGTTAAGCAAGAAATTATTATCTTTCCCAGGAAAGTGACAAGAAACACATTGAACACTAACAAACACATGCAACCCCTAATTAACACTATATATTCATCATTCCCATCTTATATATATACAAGAAAAATCTTCAACCAACAAAAACAATGGCAGAGCATTTATATTCAATAATGAAATGTTTGTCAAAAACACTAACGGGTAAATTACATCTATGGCCCTTCAATTTTGATGCTCGTAATATTTTGGTCTTTATACTTCAATTTGTAATGAAAAAGTATGTGACATTAAAATCCTATTAGCATGTTACAGGTAAAATTGTTACCTGAATATGATATAATAATTTTTATTTTCTTTCTCAAATTGACTCTAATTAACCAATATTAAAAATAAATGAATTTTTATTTTATTTTAATCAATAAAACTATTTTCATATCCTATATTGAATTAGAGAGTTAAAATATTAAAATTTTAGATTCTTTTATTTTAAACAATCCAAGAAATTGATATTATTAATGTAATTAATATATAAAAATATTTTCCTCTTTTTTTTATTTGATTTTTCTTAATACTATTTTTTCTTTCTGTAAATTATATTGAAGTTTATAATTTGGTTCTAGGTGGAAAGAGAAAATAGGGAGAAAAATAATTTTAAAAAATACTGATATGTTAATATATAAATGGGAGAAAAATTACTACATCATATTCAAGTAATAATTTAACTTGTCAACTGCTAATAGGATTTTAATGTTATATTTATATTAAATTTTGATACTTTGTTTTTCATTACAAATCGAAATTTAAGGACCAAAATATTATAAGCATCAAAGTTGAGAGGCCATATTTACAATTTATCCAAACATTAACCTTTGTAAGCTGTGTCTCAGTAATTAGTTATAGTGAGGTATTATTTTTGAGTCTTTTCATACGGTAATAATATATTTATACACTCAATAAATCATTGTATACGGTAATAATAAATTTGTATGTTTTAGGTTAATAACTAATTTATGTATAAAAAAGGTAATCTTGATATTTCGTTGTTCGTATTTATAAAGTAATTTTTTTATATAATAATTATTACTTAATTTAGATTAATTTAGATTAATAATTTAATTTGATCTAGCTAATTAGATATTCTCGAATTGGTAGACACTTCTTTGTGATGTCAGAATCAATTTTGTAGTTACCGTACCTATGAATTCATTTTTCAAATTTACCGTTTGGGTTTTTTAGTTTTGTTGCAATATTTTCTTTTCTTTTCTGCCATTTTATTGGACCGTCTTGTTATTTTGAATGATTTAAATAGATAAAATATAATCGATTTGATATAAATAATAAATTATATTTTGGTAATTAATATGTTGTATAAATAGAGTCATAAATATTTTAGTCATTATAGTATTATTAAATTTTTTGAGTCGATTTATTATATTATTAATCTATGTATTAATTTCATTGATTCATCTTATATAGTTTTTAACGGATTTATTAACGAATGGTTGACGAAGAGATAAATATTAAAGAAACATAAGAAAAAAATTTAAGGAAAAAAAAAAACGTTTAGTAGAATCACACAAATTGGCGACGCCTTCATTTAGTTGCTATTTAGCGACGAATGTTCTAGCCGCCCATAAAATGTATGTAATTAATATAATATAAATTTATATATTTTTTAATATTTGTATCTTATTAAATAATATTAGAAGTTTATTTTTAAATCATTAATTTAGATTTGGCTCTTTGCCCCCAGCTTAGACTTTTAATATTTTACCCTTCTAACTTACGGGATCGATTCCGCCATTTAACTGTCACCTATCCACTATTACCCACTTATCACCACCATTACTATTTATTTATCACTTCTCACTCATCTATTCTTATTAATATATACTATGTTAAATTATAATTTTATTTTAGAATAGTTAATTTAGATTTATGAACAAAAGAATGGATTAATAATTATTTATGAATAGTTATTATATGAAAACTTTTTTATTCTTTAAAAATTACAATTTTATTTCATACTATTCTATTATATGAACTAAATATGACCTAAGATTTTTTATTTTTTTTTCTGCGAAACCCAATATCCAGAATCCCATGGATTTTGATTAAATTCAGAACAAATTGGGTTAGATCAGGAATGTATAAATGCCCTTTAGTACAAATTTTTTCAATTCATATAACTCAAATTCAAAACTTACTTGAGAAAACAAAAATAAGTGTGGAACGACTTGAACCAACACAAAGTCCATAGCACCAAAGGATTAGTTTTTGAATAAAAAGAAAAAAAAAAATCAAATGAACAACAAAAGAGAGAGAGGGAATATTATGATTATGATTGAAGGATTTGTTATGAAAATAATTTAGAAACGGCTAAGAGGGGAAAAAGGGTCAACTACTAGGTAGTTAGGTTTGTCTTCGTTTTTAAAACTCTTTTCCATTGCCCACATAACATTATTCTTCCCATCATTGCACCCAACTTCCCCACCCCTCACCCACTGTACGGAATCTCCAACCAAGGAAATTTGGAGGAATGATCCTAACAAATTAAATATTAACATAAGAATGTTATTAGCACTCTTTTTTTGTTCTTATATTTTTTAATACTTATTTTCTGATTGATAGGTGATAAAAAATAATAAAATGAGAGAAAAAGGCGAAAAAATAATTTTTAAAATTATTTTACTAACTAATCAGAAAATATTTAAATATCAAAAAATATTTTTAGAATTTTTCCTGTTATAAATGCAACTCCAGTTTTAAACTCAACTTAATTAACTCTACATATTTGACATATTAAACTATAAAATTGTAAGTCCTTTATCAGCATTTTTAAATTTATACTGAGTAAGTTAGGATTCCACCAAAGCTTTAAATATTGAATAAATATTAATTTCTAATTATAAGGGTCGTGTAAAATTTTGACCAAGTTTATTAATTAATAGTTAATACTAATACTGCATGCCTGTCACGTATTAATGATATGTTTGTAGGCCATAATTAGGGCTACTAACATTGTACCCGATCTTAGTTTATTTTACTATTTTTTCTGATGCTTTGGTTTGTTAGTTAATTATTATTATTATTTGTGTTCGAATATGAAGTTCCAACTAAGTTTTAGCCGCTTAATTATTAATCATTGCTTGGAGAATATAAATTATAATTATCTTTTCCATACCTAGTTCACATAACGTGACAAAACTAGATGGCCATATAACTCAGAATTAAATAATATGCTTACATGCATTCAACCTTAATTCACCAAATTTGTCTATTTTTTTTTTTAAAAAAATATTATTTAATTTAATACTTTTCACCTCAATTTTACTCAATTTATATTAAAATATTTATATTTTATTTACCCATCTACTTATATTATTCAATTTATATTAAAGTTTCAATGCAAGTGAAGACAAATAAGGTTTTTCTATTTTTTTTTTTTTATGTATGGAAGTTCACATTCTTACATTGGAAATTAGAGGTTGAAAATCAATTAAAATGGCAACCACTCTACTGCCGCAACAGCTTTATAGCCTTTCATTGCACATTACCTTCCCCACCCATCAAATTTGTACTAAGTTTGCCAATAAATAAATAAATAACATGTAATCTTCAAGTCATATAGGTCCTAACCTTTACTAAAATAACAGAAAACTATATTAAGAATTATTTTCTGTGTATAATTATAACCCATATTTTATTATTTTTTTCATGTAATGACTATGTATGATTTTATTCACTTTTACTAATAAATACCCAAATTTAGTTAAGCATGATTAATTATTGGGTACATAAAGTCATTAACAGACTAAATGAATTATTCATAAATTATGATCTATACAAAATAATTTTACTGCATATATATATAATAATTTTATCATTACATTATTGTATTTTAAAAATAAATAAAATAAGTTATACTAAAAAATGCTTGATAATTTTGCTGTAATTTAGCAAGTCAGTTGAGATTCTTTTTCGTGTTTTTTAACCCAAGGTATCAGAACAAGTAAATATTTAAAAAATAAAAAATAAAACAGCTCAAAGAATGAAAACAGAACTTTTAGCTATACCTTTTTGCATAATATGAATAATATTTAGGTGCCAAATTATTATTATTCAACAGAACGAGGGACCAAAAAGAAAAATGGAAGTATTTCTTGGATATTGGGCTGGAAATGGGGGATGATGGGAAACGCAATGTTCAAGTAATTGGGGGCCAGACACAGACAGAGACAGAGTACAAAAATTTATACAAAATCCAAATGCAGAGAAAGAAAGAAAGAAGGAAAGCAAAAGCTCTCACTTTCTCTATTCCCATGGGCGAAGATCTGCCCTTTCCCTTTATTATCGCTTCTCATTTTAATCGCTTCTCATTCGAATCTCTTTATTATTTTTCTCTTTCTTTCTTTTTCTTCCTCTGTTTCTATCAAAATCTGTTCTGTCAGTCTCTCACTCTCTCTGTTTGTGTTTTAGATCATCATCAAGAATTAACGCATCCCCACTCTTTCTTTTCACTCTCTCACTTTCTTTCTTTCTTTCTTTTATTTTATTTATTTTTGAACTAACACCAGTCTTCTTGAATATATACCCACTTCATATTCCACTGTGTATTTCATTGTTTTTTTTACGATTTTTTATTTCACCCCAAATGTACGTGCTAATATTTATAATAAAAATTTAAATTTTTAAGAAATAAAATGAAATATAAAAAAGTAAGCTTTATAAATTTTCTTCATGGAACCCATTAAATTCGTCCATTAGTGTGAGCATCCAAAACCCTGACAATGCTTATAATTCCAGTGATCTCAAGAATGGATCTTCAGATTGATCCATTAGGAAAACAAAACTGATAAAACCAGAAAATTTATAACAAATTTAATCTGCTGTATTATCAAAAAGATTGAAAAACTACATTATTAAGCCATTAGCTATGGCACGATTAGTATCAACGTGCGTAGTTTCATACACAGGAAGCTCCTGACAGTACCTATCATTTCCAATCACCGAGAGATGATCGAGTTCGAATAAATCCGAACTCGAATAACTCGCAGCATCATCATCATCTTCTTCTTCGAAATGATCATTGCAATTATTGTGGCGACGAACATCGCTCTTCATTTTCCCATCATTTTTCTTCTGATTTTGATTATATTCTTTCAAGAATTCTCTGGCAACTTCTTCAACTCTACGATTCTTGTCAATTGCTCGGTAGTTGATTAGCTCATCGTCGATTTTTCTTGATGGAGTTTTCCCAATTTTCCATGCTGTCGGCAGAGATACAGACATGAGACCAGATGATTGTTCTTCCTCGTACAAGGATTTGTGCCCACATGGTCTGCAATCTTCGTCAACGATGACACTAACTGGGTAAAATCGAACGCTTCTTTTCACCCCATTGCGAATTTTTTCCCTTGTGGATGGTGAAGACTTGCTTAAGCATGATCTTGAAAATGATGAAGCAGATGAACAGGTTGATGCCTGTCCAGAATTAAATTTCCTCTCTTCGTCACAATTGGCAATGGAAGAGGAAGGAGTCGGCTTTGATTTCTTCGAATTTCCATTAGTGAAAATAGAATTGATGAAATTGGCAAGCTTACCACCAGGGGAAATCGGCTGTTTAACCTTCTTGAGATTGTTGTAAATCTTTAAGGCTCGTGATTTGGACTTCATTATGCTTTCTTCGATCCTTGGAGTGTTCTCCGTAGCAGAGTTGTAGTGATAATCACCGAACATATGCAGTTCCCTCTGTTCATAAAACAGAGCTGTCTCTGTTTTCTCTGTTTTTTGTGATCGAACAGAGACGCCAGTTCTCACCGGCTTAGGCCTTGGTGGAGCGAATAACGAGGATTTTGATCTTGCACCATGGAAGGATTCAGTATCGGAGGATGAGAATCCAAGGGAGCTAGAATCTGAAGAACTAGAAGTTGAGCTAAAGAACAGAACATCCTGGTCAAGATCATGATCATGCCGTGATTTTCTGTCGAAACCCTTCAAGTTTTGTTTATTATTCTGCTGCGTACTGACCTTTTGGCAAACCTTCTGGTCAATCCATTTTTCGATCAAGCAAGCTCGGCGAAGTGCTGCCAAGCTTCGTTCATCATCATCTTCTTCAATACCTCTGCTACTCTTTGAACTCACAACTTTGTTTTGCCTCTTCGGCATTGTTTCTCCGTAGAATTTCATGTCCTCGTGCTTGGTGTCACCTTCACAAATTGAACGGTAGATTTCATCAAGAAGACTAGAAGAGAAAGATGGACTCTTTCCTTCTACTTGCTTGTATCTATCACCTCTCAGTTCTTTCTCCCACTTATGCATGATTTTCTCTATGGAAAATGACTAGAAGGATATATAAAAAAGAAAGCAAAGGCTGCAATAAAGAAAGAGAATGTGATATGAAATCAAATCGGCATTATTGGAACAAAGAAGAAGAAGAAGAAGAAGAAGAAGAAGAAGAAGGCAAGAAAGAAAGGAAGAATTGATGATGGGTTTTCAAGAAAAGATCCGAGGAATAGCTAATGAGAACCAGAATGGCACGCCTTCACTAACCCACGAATTTAATTTTTTTTTTTCTTTTTGGTCAAATGAAAATAAAAGAGAAAGGGAAAATAAAAATAGCACGCCTTGAAGAGGAAGAGAAATGGGTACAAAAGAATAGATAGGGAGGCTTTATAAAGGGGATCTGATCTAACATGCGCGTGCATGTCCATTCCATGTTATGGAGCCTTTGCCAGTTTGGCATGTGCTTACGTGGCACTAATTTTTAGTCATTCCTCCTTTAGTGGAAAAAATTTCAGTAAATAAATATTATACAATAAAATTTTAGCATTTATTTCCTCCCTTTATATATTCCACTTTCCAAATTCGAATTTGCAGCCGTTGATCTTGTTGATCAATAGGGAAAAATTTCCTCACTGTAGTGGGTCCATATGTTGGTATTAAATGGAAATTATGAATAAATTCACATATTTTTTTTTTTCATTTTCGAAGATATCATATATTAGCTCAAACACAACAAAACAAAAAATAACTCCCAAAAGTAAAATAAAATGGTAAAAATTATTTTTTTAGTTAGAAGTGTTGAGTACAAATTTTGAACATAAAACAACTTTAAAAACTTAAAATATAATATTTTAACTCTTTAATAAATCTATCCCAAAAAAAAAGAAAAAAACAAATTCGAAAGTAGTTTATGAATGTACATAAAATAATAAGAGAAGAAGGTTCGATGCTGTTGGTTCATAGATTTCCAATTCTCCATTGAGCTGGCAAAGGAACCATAACGTAAACATGAGTTAGGAAATTCAATTAAATTTTAGAACATTCATCCGAAATTAAATAAATTAAGCCTTTTTTCAATTTATTTTTGTTCCATTTTTTTGTATTTTGCGTTTGGTAATTGGAGCTTAATTCTCTCTTGATATTAGCTGTCACAGAATAAAATTGTCATCGAATAATTTTTTGTGTATACATACTATATATTTTAATACAATCGAGTGGGAGATATATAATAAAATATAATTTTCCATTGGGATTAGGTATATATACATATACCTTACAAGATAAATGTGGAATATGATGATCTAGTAGGAATTATGAATAAATTATTTAAATATTTGATGTGAGAAATTAATTGAGATAAAAACTTGGATTATTGTGCATTATTCATGTAATTAAAAACATAGCACATGAATTTGTTGAAAACTTATCATTCAATGGACCATTTAGTGAACATATATACATATCACCATTAAGGACGAAGTTAGCATTATTTATTTAATTGGAGGAATAAAATTATTATACTGTAAGAAAATATTTATTAGTAGTTTTTGAGGGATTAATTAAAATTTTTTCTCATGAAAAATTATAAACTATCTTTACAAATATACCTACTATATATATATACACATTTTTTCAGATATTGGGGGCTGTGCCCCTGCCAGCCCCCCTTAGCTTTGCCCATGACCACCATAAAACTGTTAGGTCAAATTTCATATAGAGAGTTTAAAGAATTGAAAAAAGGCTAATGTAGTGCAATTAATTTTAAATTGATTTAAATTATTTTAAAACAATAATAAATCTACAATTATATGCCAATTGTGTATGTCAATCCAATTGAAATAGGAATCATATTAAATTACGGTATAATTTGTTCATTTATGGGTATAATTAGGGAATGTAATTAAGTACATAGTCGTTTGAATAATTTACATATAATGTTATGAATGAATTTTAGTTTAATGATATTAAAATTATTTTTATAAATTGTGAGAGAAATGTGGAATGGATTATTGTACTTGTGGGCTAATGGGAGGGACCCATTATGCAATGTTGTGATCTTTTGAATTTGAAAGTGGGTACAAGCTCTATTACCCAAATGTAGAAATGACAGTTGAAAAGTTGAGGAAAGAATGAAGCTTTAATCATGGGGGGAAAAAAAAAACCTTTCACCCTTTAACCATGGAGGTAAATTAATTACAAGAGGAAGAGGAGCCTGAAAAATTGGTGATTTTAATCATGGAAGATTCAAGCTAGGAGCCTCATTTTCTTGCTAAATTTGACAACGGTCTTAATGAAGAATTTAGAAAACGCTAATTTCTTGCAATACATGGTCAATAAGAGATTTCAGGCATGATTTTTTCCAACATAATTAATATAAATAACTTATTTCAAAGCGCCTTAATTAATTACTCTAGTATTTGACAGCAGCTCATTATTTTCATGCAACTTTGTGGTTCAAACGCATCCAATTCCTTCTAATTATGCTGTATTGTGTGAAAAAAGCAACATAATTAAGGGGTTACGGGGCTTTAATTCAGCTCAACTTCCTTTACCGTCATACCAATAAATAAGCAAAATCATTGTGTTTGAGTTAAGTTTTAAAAAACCAGAAATTAACATGAGTTCTTCAGTTACTAATCATACATGTTATCTTCGTCCCAAATTAATTGTCTTTTTTTCAAATGAAAAAAATTCAATTATTTGTTACTTTTATATATTCAATACAATATTAATTATTTCTTTCCTATTTTATCAATGTATTAACTTCATTTATATTAATTAGTTTTCCAAGATTATATAACTTTTAACCCACTTAGTCTATTAAGTAGAGAGATAATTTAGTTTTATTTAGCTCTTTTTTCTCTATAATTAAGTCTATTAAATACTTTCTTAATCGAGGTAGAATTCTAAAAAGAGACAATTAGTATGAAATGAAAGAAGTAATTAACTATTTTATTCGGTTTAATTGACTTGACACATACTTAATTGTTTTATTCATATTAATTGACAGTTAATGAATTTACATACATATCATTGTATGATTAAATTAATCTATAGATGATATAAATAATTTGGGTTAAAGCTGCAAATTAGCTCATAAATTATATCTTATAGAGCGGGTTACCCCTTCAACTTTGACTCAATACAAATAAGCTCTTGAATTTTAAATTCGGTACAATTAAATCTCTTATATACTAGACCTCTTATACTAGAACCATGAACTAACTCGGTTTGGTGAAAATGATAAGTTTCATAGGATATAGTTCAGGGGGAGACTAATTTGCACTGAATTTTAAGTTTGATTGCTTATTTATATAGAGCCAACGTTGAGAGGTGACTCACTTTATATAATATAATTTAGAAACTAATATGCACATTTGGCCTAACAATTTGTATATAAAAAGTAGGATTTTTTTGTTAGATATATTTAATATCTAATTATGGTTATGAACTCATTAATTAAGAAATAAAAATATATTACAAAATAAATGGTCTTAAGAATTTGATCAATTCTTTATTTAGGCAAGACTTTATTAATTAATTTAGTGTGGATAATTAATGTGGGCCAGATAATAGATGGGTGACTCATGATTATTATATTATGTGGGTAAAGTTTCTCTTGTTGCTGACTCTCACTTCTATATAAAGTTGGATAAAAATAAAGGAAAATAATAAGATTTTAGAATTCCATTATTCTGAATTAGGAAACGAGATAAGTTCTTAGTGCTAACTCATTTAGATCATTCATGCTATGATAGATTTAGTGAAATCAGATTCTTTTCTATGTCCTCTATCTCGATTAAATTTGTTTTGTGCTCTAAATTTTATGTGTTAGATCATATGATTGATTTTGGCTAAATTGATTTTCCATTAAGTGGTATTAGAGCCAAATTACATATTTTTAGAGTCATTTTCATGTTTTTTTCATTGAGTTAAGGAGAAAAATCTGAGTTTAATTGAGTTTTAGAGTGAAAATGGGATTTGACAATGAATTTCGTGAAAATTTCACAAAAAAATTGCATAAAATAGAGTCGGGGAAGAAGGATGAAGCTAGCGGGTGCACTGTACTCGCTGAAGCGATGGACAAGGCAGTCTAGCGCGTGTATCACACGGGCCAGAGGTGCGCGTGGGTGTGTTTGGACAAACGCGCCTGCTGTGTCAAGCGCGTACGCTACACCCCACTTTTTGGTTCCTTCCATTTTTGCCCCTAAAATTTCTGAATTTTTCAATTAACTCCCTATATGGTTATTTTTCATTCATGGAGGCATTTTTTGGCCGATTTTGACTTAAATTAATTTTTAAAAGCTATATTTGAGAAAAATTGTGACATTTTAAGTGATAAATTATTTTTTATCTCATAATATTTAATTTATGCATGAGCATAAAATTGTTACATCTGGAAATTAATTTTTCTTAATTAAAATTGACAATGTAACTGTTTAAATTGTTGTGAACATAATGTTTCAGAACATTTAGTCCCACGTTCATAAGAAATAAAAATTATGTTATCAAGTTATTTCAAGACAATAAATAAGGTGTATCCTAATATAAGAATTTCTTTAAAAATCAGTTAAAATGTTGTCGCCAAAACGGCCTTTATAGCTGAGATTTTAAGAAATATTCGATCTTATACATTTTATGGATGTCTAAGATTTAATTTATAATTATTCAACCAAACGATGTTTATTATAAATTAAATTTGGAAATGAAAAATATAAGACATATGATTGAAAATGAGCTGATACAAGTAGTTTATACACCCAAAGGTGGTAAATTCCCATATCGTGCTTATATTAAAAATTTTCTATTGCATGTTATATATTATGTTCAAAGGTATTTATATAATGATGCACTGAAATTCTTATATTAATACTCTTTTATGGCTTAGAGTATTATTATTGTCTTGTGCTAAAGTGTTACATTGTTATTTTTTTCAGTCACTTTCTATGTGTTCATATTTGTTATAGTTTTATTGTTGCTTTTAGTTGTTTAGTTTTCTTGTTTTATGTGATTTATAGATAAATTTGATATCTAATTGTGTTTTTCATGATTTTAGGTTTTAGGTGGAAGAAAGGAGCTTGAAGGATATGTTTTGATGTTGATTTGGATTATGGAGGTGTTTTGGGTGACAATGGAGTCCATTGGAGGTGTTGAGAAAACAAGAAAAATTCATGTGTGAAGAAAAGTTCATCGCGACGTCGTGACGACCATCGCGTGGTCGTGACAGGATGAAGGCTGTGTGCAGTCTGTCACGAGCTCGTGATGCCCATCGCGTGCAAGTGATGCCGTGCGAGAGGAG